>JAOTQE010006270.1:0-11214 GCA_025631205.1 Nesometra sesokonis
TTCTCATTGAAATTAATTGCTATTGATCAAATTCCGTATCAATATAGGGTTTTTTGTATGCTGGCGGCCATCTTGGAACTATATATCTTCATTATGTTTATTAACATATACATTTGGAATGTATTCTTTCAACAAATTCTTAGTACAAACTTGATAAGAACTTACTTTTAAGTCTGCCTTAAACTACAACCCTAATGTATTTTTTTGAAGTAAAACTGATCCATTGGTTAGTTTTACCATAATTTAAGATGAACTTCTCAGGAACGTTACCTCTCAGGGAAAGTTGCATAATTTATAACTGAAAAAATGTTTTAAGATTTAATGTATTTATACTCAGTTCAGTTCCTGTCAGATGCATGTTTTTCAGCTTATGTAGTTCTGTTGAGTTTAATTTAGCACTCATGTCAACAGTGGCGGATCCAGCAGCTGAATAGAGGGGCCCCCTGCCAGATTGAAGAGGATCAAACTTTTGTGTTGTTTGTTTTTCCTCTCCATGCCAATTCTCAAACTAAATGCGTTTCCTGTGTATCTGAGAGGCATTTTTACAGATAATTTGATGCAAACAATGAGTTTTTTAAGTTCAAATATAGGGAGGACCTGGGTCAGGTTGCGCCCCCCCCCCCCTTAGATCCACGCCTGGTCAACTAGTTGAGTTTAGCTGCTTTTAGTTCCAGGTTGACATAAGCATACCTTTGACATTCCTTTAGACAGTTTTTTCTACATGATGTTTCAATCTTCCCAGAAGACTTCACACATAAATCATAGTATACTTTTTCATTTTGGAAGTTGCAACTTTACTTACTGTAACATTTGATCCTGTGTGTTTGAGATGTTCAGTGCTTGACTTCAGTATTCTCCTAGGCAAATATTCCAAAATAGTTGTAAACCTAGTCAAACTGGCCTAATATAAATCCAAATTAGCATTGAAAAAAATTACTTAGAGATTGTTAATTAATGGAAAAGAACTCAATCTGGCATGAAAAATACATTTAAATTAGGTAATTAAATGTAAATTTGACTTGGATTCATTTTGATTTAGGCAAAGTAGACTTAAGCAAGTTTTACTGTATGTTACCACCAATCACACACAATGTTTTGTATGCTCATTTAATTTATTGATCATCTACACTGAATGTAAGTTTGCTGCTTTTTATGTATGTCTGAAAAACAAGAAAACAATATAGTTGGAGACTTTCTTTTGTAATACCATGAATACAAGTTCTTAAATTGACTAAATATATCAAACATGTGTTTTGTAGGAGTTGTCCAGCTTACATGTATACTCTGTGAATGGTAGGCCCCTTTGGAGTCAAGATAACGTTGGTAACATCACAGACATCAAGATTCACAACAACCATCTTCTGACTGGTGACCAGAAAGGCGTCTTCAAAATCTGGGATATATTCTGGTAAAATACACTACATAAATTTATTTTCACTTATTGTCTCTTAAGTTTAATGTTGATAAATTACTTAACATATATTACGATATGATATACAACAATTTTATTTTTCTTTATTGTCATTTCCATATCTTGGCCAAATTGAAATAGAGTTGATTGATCTGATCAGTATTACAGTATATAACATTTATGTCTGTGTTAGCTCAACAAATATTGTATGGCTGAGCGGTTAAGGCAGGGGGATCGTGAGCCATTGCAAAAACAACAGCATGGGTTTGAGGCCCGCTCACACCATGGTTCTGGTGGTGGAACAAGTCTTCTCGGATAAGGACTATAAACCGTAGGCCCAGTGTATACATACGGCTCATGTGCACTATAAAGAACCCAGTACATCTTTCGAGATGAGTAGGGGGTTACCCCGGTGTACTGGTCCATACATTCCCTGCTGTGGACAGAAGAATGTAGCGCCCGTTTTCGGACAGCTAAGAAATGATGGGACCCTTACGGGTGTAGAAAGTCTTATGAATGTGTACCATCTGATCCACAGCACCTTAAGACTTTATTGTGTAAGGCGCTATATAAATCTTATAATTATTATTAATTATTAATTATTATATTTATTTATTGTTAACCAAAAATGACCAAAAATTTATTTTGATTAATCTAAAAATTAACTTGATACTTGATTTTGAAGTAACACATCATAATCAGGACCGTACCCAGGATTTAAAAGGGGGTGTGAATGAGGGAACCGTGAGTGAGCGCTAAGTTTTCCCAGGGAACACTTTTCGCCAACAACCACATGTTGTATTTTTTGGATTTGACAAACAAAAATAGAAGTAGTTTATTTAAAAATCATTTACCTTAGCCATCACCATTTTATACTGGATGAAGTAAAAAAAAAATACGAACTTCCTGCCACACAGTAGAAGATTTTCTTAATTTTAAAGCATTATCTTGTCTGAAATTAAAGACAAAATTTATTGAAATACATTAATTTCTATGCCATCTTACAGTACATCTGCAGCAATAAGTGAATTAGTAAAACATAGTTTGTCATGTGATATGAAAGCCGGTGACAGCTACCAAGTAGTAATTCGATCTTTTTTAACTTTATGTTTCATTCACCAAATTACAAACGATAGGTGTATTTCAAAAATAGATTTTGGATTGGAAGTTGGATATTATTATTTTATTAAATTAATAATAAGCGCTCTTTTTGCACACAGCATGCACGTCGCACACTAGAACATTGTTGGTTACTAGATTTAGACTTTTCAGAAAAGCAAAGCAAATAATGATTCATCCTTTTGCTTGTTTAGAAGTAATAAAATGACATAAATATGAAAAATCAGGTTTATATTTAAAAAAATTAATATAGTATACAGTACAGTTGTTGAATTTAAAAGTTTAAATTTTTTTGATAAAATAGAACTTTGAAAAAAATTGCCTCTTTAAATATTGTTTGCATTTCTATTTTCAGTCTGAAAGTTCTTGCAACAATTCCTCTAAACGTACCAATCCAGTGCCTGTCTCTAGCACCAAAGAACAGTCACATCTTTGTAGGCTTACGTGATGGAAAGCTAATCATTCTTGGCGTTGGCAATCCAAACGAGCTGAAGAAGTCTGGAAAGTCCTGATAGAGTTCAGGACAACCAAGGTAGTAAGCTTGACCAAACAAACAAAACAAATTACATTTGTTTGACCCATTTTGTGCCTTAGAAAAATACATTTCGCACAAGTATTACTGTTACTGTAAAGCTATAAGTTATGAGCCAGTTGTTTGATTTTCATGTAAAAAACCAACTACAAACATTAAAGACCCATGAAAATCGTGTAATTTTAAAATTAACCATTGAGAAAATAAATTATCTAAGCTGGAAAAACTAATAAACCATCTTTAGGCTTAGATATAGACAAAAATAACCTTATTATACAACCTGTTTTCCTGTAACGTTATGCTACGCTATTGCATTGCTATTGTAAAACAACACAACATAAACCATAAAAGAACATTTGACAGGAAAAGTTGTCATTTTCAACAGTACTTCTGAGGTAACATTAGCAAATATGAAAGTGGAATGAGTTCAACTTTCAAATTTTAACAATTTTGTATGCTAAGCACTGTTTCCCACCGCAGAATTTACAGGTATTGGGCCAACAATAAATCACAAATTTAGACCGTGTTTCATATGGTTTGGGATTTGTGATGTTTTTGTCATCAAATAGACAATTAACTAACCAAATCCTCAAAATAATAATCAGTGTTTTGTTTATTAACTTTTTTAATATGTTGCGAAGAATATATATTTCATTGCACACAACATAGTAAAGATTGGAAATTCGGTAATGGTTAAACACTTGTATATCGCAAAATACTAAAGTATCTATGCACTTCAAGTGAAAAAGGAAAAAAAGAATTAGAAAGAACTAAATAGGAAAACAGAAACAGAGGGTGAATGACGAATAGACAATGGTAAAGCGTTCCACAACTTAGGTGCAGATTGATAGATTCAAGCAATTTATTAATTTTATTGTCGGCTTGTTCAGCTTTAATGTTCAATATTACAAATTATTATTCAATTATGTCGTTTTGACCGGTTCAATTCCATATAAGGTTGAAGCGCACATGGTTAGTATTATACTCAACCTCCCAAGGCGTTGTCGCCTGATTTTGCGATGTGACGATTGTTTATCTGGGAAACTGGATGCGCGTACAGGATGCGGCAGTGTTGTGACCTGCATAATGGACAACGCACAAGTCACCTAAGACTAACCACCCATTAAGTTAAGTTGATTATGAAGAATTACAAAGCTTTAAAAATAGATGGAATATTCATAAAGCTACAAAAATTGATGTTAATGTTTTTTGAGAATATCTTTAAAAGGAGGACATGGATTTTAAGTTTGGAATATGTAGGCCAGAGGAGGAGGCCTAGCCTAAGCAAAGGCATAGACCTAGCCTAGGCAGAGGCCTAGCCCTAGCCTAGGCAGAGGCATAGACCTAGCCTAGTCCTGACAAATCTCAACTTGCATGCAAGTAAACTAATTGAATAATAATTATAATCATATAGTATTGAATGCTTACTTTCGGGGATCCGACTCAATATTTCTTCAAAATTTTGCCACAGCTCGAACCATATTTTTTGGTATCCCCTCAAAGGCATTCCATATACAGTATAAACATTCTTCATTCCGTTGCATAATAGGGACACAAATTAATGGACACCTTTGTTTTATACAACAGTAAATATCATAGGTGTACTGTTTTGATCAGTTTAAACAGTTTTAATGGGACAATAAAAAATTGGAAGAGGAATGCATTGCAGTCACAATGTTGGGTTGAATTGCAAAAAATTATGGTCACCAAACTCACATTTTAACCACAAATTAAATCACTGAAAATAAAACCCTGCATAAATAAACCAGTACCAAAATAAAAGGTCTACATTAATTGGACTATAGGAGCCGTTTCTGTAATTGCTAACTTTGGCACTCTTTGTCAATGTTACTATGATCATGTTTTTACTTTATTTTCTTAAATCTTTTTTTTTTTTGTTAAAGAAAAAATATAAGATGAGATTTTTATAGCCCATGAATCCACCACAGTAATGCTCAAGGCACTTTTGGACTTACGGTGTTGCACAGTCAGTGCTCCTTCCCTAAGAGTCAAACAGTGCTACATTCACCTATCCACAACAGTATACACCAGTACATGAATGATGAAAGTCCTTAGGTCTGCATTTATATTTTGGAAAATTTGTTTAAATTAATTTTCAGTACTATGGTAGTAAAGTTTCAGTTTAATATAGTGTACCTTTTTAAGTCAGTATAGATATAGAGAAGTGGCCTGTTTCTATGCAACTTCAAATGCCCATATCGTTGGATTAAATTACAGCTTACATTGTTTGCTACTGAAATATAACTACATTTTTTCCAGTCATCAACTCATTTTGTGGTGAGATCTTATACAGTATATTACCGTATAGAATATACAGTAGTATACTAGGTACTGACCAAACAAATTGAACCTAAGGTAAGGTTAATAAACAATCTGTGTATTGTCAAATTTTCTCAGGTTAGGTGGACCTCATGGAGCGGTGGTGGGGCGTTCACATTGTGGCCATTGATGACGCTTCATAGATTATGAAAAATAACCAGATAAGCAACTTGGAGCAAGTCTATAGTACCCTCCATGCTGTTTGGCAAATACACGATTATAGTGATAAAAAATTATTAGCAAGAAAATGTAAAAATATATTTATTGTCTCAAATATATTACTGAAATTATAGTATAGTTCCTCATTTTTGGTAGATTGCTAACCTAAAGAAACGCTATATTTTTACACATTTTAATAAAATTAGTAAATTGTCGATAGGACAGTACCTTTTAAATTAAAAAAAGAAGTAATGAAGAACTAATTTTTAGATGTACTGTTTGAGGACCAAAAATTAAAGAGTAGAGAAACATTCTTTATCAAGTGAGTACCAAAACAACAAAATGGAGATAAATCAAAAAGCTAATCTAAACACCTCTTAAAGGTGCAATCACAATAGATATGAAATTTGAAAGACATTTCCAGTGCGTGCAGTATGCTGTTTATTCTTTGACATTAAAATAATGTATTTTTTGGATCATTAGACTTCTGATCCAAAATTGGTTGTCTTGATTATTCTGGACCTTGATTCCTGCAAGCGAGTTTTACTGCCTGCTACCACTCATTAACACACTAACTTAACAGTACTGTACAGGATGACATAAGAATTCTTCAATCACGTTTTAAAAGTGGTTGGAACAAAATGACTCAATAATGACCAATGATAATAAATCTCTAAAAGTGTTCATAACTGTGATTCAGCAGATGTAGGTTCCATGTGGACCATGCTAAGATAGTCATCACATTTCCATACCTTGATATGTTATAGTGACATAGACAAACAAATATATATTTATATTGATTAAACATACATTTTTCTAAGGACACTCATGAAAATCTATTTTTTTACTCATGAGAAATTAAAAGGTAAATTGATGATGAAAGTAATAAGGAAAGAAAATAGAATATAGTGTTTTAATTATGAAGTTTGGAGGTTATTATTTAAACGCCAGTTTATATTTGTTTCATGTTATTTTTCTAAACAATCTGTAATTTGTCAAAGATGTCAAAATACCTGTTGCACTCTGTAGTAATAGTTTTATATACTTCTGATGTTAAATTTGTATATTTCAGACCTATGATTCAAAATAAATGCAACATATCACCAATTACCAATTATTGCTTAAAAAGAAACTATATTTGTCATTGGTGAATCCAGGGGGTTTTTGGGCTCCATGGCAACCCCCAAAATGGTTAAGGGCCACCCGGCTCTAAGAGGGTCACTGCCACGACGAGTGTACAGTGATAAACATGTAATATGTATTTGCAAAATGGTTGTAAAATAGGGCAGCCCCCAAAGAATAGCCCTGGATCTCCCAAAGAGTTTTAAATTTTTAATGAATTTCAGACTAAAACATTTCTGTAAAACACCATGATTACTTAACCTGTAAGCATGACAAGGCCTACAAGTCTTTTTGTCGCCCATACCACATTTTTTTTGAAATCTCAATCATTCAGGATTATTTTTAATAGACCCGTTTTACTTTATTTTCTGTTATTTCCTTTTCTTTTAAATTTCTACATTCAAATGTTGGGATTTGTGGGATAAGTGTATGTATTTAGCTGCTGTATGATTGTTTTAAAAAAAATAATGATCCATCCAAGATATTCAAGACTAGTGAGACCGGTCTTGCTTGGCTAACAAATATTTTTTGTAGGTCAAATCAATACTTTATGTGAATACATTTTTAGACTACATTACCAATGTACCTGCTATTATTTTCTGTTAGTTTTTTTTTGTGCTTTCAATGCAATTGTTACTACTTACAAAGTACAAGTACAGTATAATATAAATGAAGGTGATGACTATTGTAAATGTGTGTTTTTGTGTTGACACTGTAAAAAAGCATTTGAGGCATGACACGACAAAACCATCAAGTTGTAGGAAAATTGAAAATGGAGTTATTGTTAAAGCTATATTACACTTTTCGTAAGCTTTAAAATGAGGGGTCAATTATCAAAATCGAACATGTATAACTGAAGTTATTGAACAAAATATACAAAAATTTCCTTTGTATTTGTTTATATTTCCTGTTGTTTATTGGCTTATTTCTCAATAACTTCCTGTGCGACAACTTTCTGGGTTTGCCACAACTGGCCTCATTTTGTCTTTTGCTCTAAATAATCTTATCAGTGGAATATTGTGAATTAATTGAGCAATTGATAAAATTAATGGTTTATCAAATTATTAATTGTTATTACCGTACTTATATAAGATTTATATACAAGATATGTTTTATATTATATTGTTACTATAGAATATTCATAGATAAATATACTAACTTTTTGACATAACATGTAAAGCCTTCTAGAAAGAGTCTAGAAAAATGGGGACTTGGCCACACACATCGATTATGAAGCATTCAGTCGCCACAAAATGGCACTTCAAGCTGTAGAAAAATATTATAATGCATGGTGGCAAAGATTTATAATTTACAAATTTTAAGAATTATTTTATTTTTAATTATTCTTTATAGTGTTAATTTTTTTTTCTATGTTATAAATTTATGTTTGCAATTTTACAAAATGGATTTAATTAATGATCCTAACTATATAAATGTATGTGCAATGATAAAAAAAAATGCTTATATTTGTTTACCGATAAAGAAATATGTCAATAAATATGTAATTGTATAAATGATAGTTTAATCTTTTATGTTGTTAAGTGACAAATTAACTTGGTTGGAATTCTAGTCTGCCAGAAGGTATACTTTCCAACAAGTTTGCTGGTACCCATTGTACAGGTAGTGTGATGATGATGATGATGATGGTGGTGGTGGTGGTGGTGATGACGATGATGATGGTGGTGGTGGTGAGGATGATGATGATGGTGGTGGTGGTGGTGGGTAATGTCAGTGATGTTGTTTGGTGGTGGTGGTTATGGTAGTGGTATGTAATGTTGGTGTTGTTGATTGGTGGTTGTGATGGTGGCGATGTGAAGAATATTATAGTATAGCATGAATTGTAAACCTCAACTTCGCATAATAACGAGGAAATGTTTTTTTTTTTTTTTTTTGCTCATCAAAACCAAACCGTCAACCACGCCCACCCGGACCTCCCAAGTTGGGACCCGTTGGGCAAATCCTGGTGCCACTACTGCTGATGACCCCCCTTTCATTCCATCCTGGCTGCGCCCCTGTGATGATTGTGAATTTGATGATGGTGGTGGTGGTGATGGTTGATGGTGGTAGTGGGTGGTGATGGTGTTGATGAGTATTCAAGGTGTCTGTGGACTTGCAGTTAGACTGGGAGTTCAGTTTCTCCTACCCCCAACCCCAAAAATTCACACCATGCCCTTGCTTCCAAACATATACTTTTATCTGTCCAGTATATGGGGCTATGAACAAGTTTCTCGAGTAACCTATGTATTAGGTTCTTGTGTGCACACAAGCCATTTGTGGGGACTGGACATACGGTATGTTTGAATGGCCATTATTATTGTTGTTATTATTATTTACCCACTGCGGAACCACTGCTGATATTAATGCCTAAATAATAAATCCAAATTGAGCAAGTCATTTCAAATTTTTTTTATGATTATAATGCCATGTTTTCAATCAGACTTGCACACAGATAGGCCTAATATCCACGCTGACCAACACAAAACCACAAGGTTTAAAAGGAAACATTAACATCCGTTCATGGTAAAACGATATACTTACAGTATGCATTCAGGGCCGTAGCCAGAATAGAACAACAGATGAGACCACACTTGTGTCCAGGCGGCATCTAGGGCCAATATTATTATTACATAAATACATTTCAAAACAAAAAACCCAAACTTTTGTCTGCCTCATGCTTGCTATGGCCCTGATAACAATTAATGACAATGCTTACCTTTGGGGTAGGGTGATTGTCTGTCATCTTATTGTGGGATCGATTTCCAAGATGAAAAAAAAGAAAAAATATTACTGTACAGTATTATAGTAATAAAACAAACAATAAATAATATTCTTAATTTTTATAATTATTTAATAATAATAATTCATGACATAACTTTCTGTTTGAGTGGGGGTAGTTGTCTTGATTGTGTGTCATCTTGTTGTTGAGGGGTTAATTTCCAACATGAAAAAAGAAAGATGAAAAGAAATAATATTACTGTACAGTATTATTAATAAACCATAAATAATAATTATGAATTTGTATTATTGTTTAACATTATGACATTGCTTACCTGTGGGGTCGTTTACTTGGCTGTCCGTCATCTTTTATTGAGGGGTCAATTTCCAATATGAAAAAAAAATTAAATAATATTACTGTTCAGTATTATTAATAAAACATAATTAATAATTATTAAATTTATTATTGTTTCAAAATAATTTATGACATTGCTTACCTGTGGGGGTGGGGTGGTCTTGGTTTTCTGTCATCTTGTTGTTGAGGGATCAATTTTCAACATAAAAAAAGCAACAAAAAATAATATTACTGTACAATATTAATAATCAAACATTAATAATAATTATTAATTTTTATAATTCTTAATAATAAATTGATGAATTTACTTACCTGTGGAGGGTGGGGTGGTTGCCTTGGTTGTGTTTGATGGAGTGATTTTCAACATGAAAAAGGAAGCATACCAAAATATCATTAATAAAACATGGTTAATTTTAACAGTAAAGTGTAACATGTAAAGTGTGGGAAGTTTGGCCAAGCCATTTTATGGAAACAACTAATATAAACATTTGATCAATTATCATTAAATCATAACAGATTTTTTATATTTTGGTAAAAACATTTTAAAATTTGGCAGCCAATGGCTGAAAAAGTTTTTGATAGGATAAGTATTGCTTACTCCTTAAATATTCTCAATAACAATGATTAATGTCTAAAATTATTTTTTGACGTTATGGTGTTTTTATGGACAATTTAGCACTCAAAATATTACATAAAATTCGAAACAATTAGAGAAATTAACTAAAAAATATTCATATAACATATTTAATACTATTATCAAATAAAATAAAAGTCATACTGATGTTTTTTCTGTTTCTTTTTTATTTTTATGATAAAAGTGAATTAATGTGTATAATAAAATTTTACATTATTTTATTTTGTTATATCCTTGAAAACTCGCAGTAAATTTTCCAAAATTAAAGAAAAAGTGTACCATGACATGATTAAATTAATTTCTTTTTGTTTTTTTTAATGATATGAATAAAAATATACACTTGTTAGACGGCAATTATTTACAACTACCAACAATTTCTTTTTCTGTCATATTAAATTTGATGTGTCTGATATTTTAAAATACATATATAATACTGTACTGTTTTGGAAAAAAAGATACTGAAGTGTAAGTTAGCAATAAAATATATGACAAAATTATAGTTGTTACCAATTCTGTATTGCACATTAAATCATCTTTAGTTTTATTTTAATAGCACTAAATTTAAACATCTGATATCAAAAGAATATGTTGTTTATACGCACAAGATTAAATTATACTTTTAGTTTTTTTTTATTATAGCACTTTTACACATTTGATTTTAAAGAATATATTACAGTATTATATACTGTATGCAAAATTATAATATACAGCTATTTTAGACATGAAAGAAAAAAATATTGAAAGTTTAAATTATCAATAAAATATATAACAGGATTATAGTCTACCGATTATGTTATATTACACAGTATTAAATTAAATAATTTTTT
>JAOTQE010006281.1:0-11213 GCA_025631205.1 Nesometra sesokonis
TCAGTTGCCAAATTTGATGACAAATCCGACCAGTATTGAGT
Source organism: Nesometra sesokonis (assembly GCA_025631205.1). Classification (NCBI taxonomy): domain Eukaryota; kingdom Metazoa; phylum Echinodermata; class Crinoidea; order Comatulida; family Antedonidae; genus Nesometra; species Nesometra sesokonis. The sequence continues at coordinate 42 of JAOTQE010006281.1, forward strand.
CAATGTCAGATAAGTAACGGATATGTCGGATTGGTGCCGGAAGAGTGTTGGAAGTGTCAGATTACTGTAAGGACACTCTCGGATAACAATCCGCCCGCTATCGGATCAGTCCGACGACGTCGATGAAAATGGCGGACAGACACTGGGCCGTTATCAGTCTTTCATCCGATTGCACTGATCAGTGTTGGGTATCCATCGGATTTTTTGGAAATTTGGAACTAAAAACGTGGATGTCGAGTGATTTTTCATCGAATTTATCGGAACGCTCTATTTTTTGCAAAATTCAGGTCAGATTGGATTCCGATTGCGTTCAGATGGTCAGTGGATGAAAACAACAAAAATTGACTCTAAAAAAAATCCTTTATTTGTAAGAAAATGAGCATTACATTAGAAATGCAGGATTTTTTTTTAATACTTAGCACCAATTGTCCAATATTCTAAAATGTAGGCCTAGCCAAGAATACCTAAAAAACACATGTAAAGGTACCTTGCAAATTATCCACAAATTTAAAACTACGATCGTACATCTCAATTCAGTTTCTGTTCCTAACTGCTACTATCATAAAACAGTAATATCTGCACATTCCTCTTTAACAAAAATCCTTTCAATATAATCACATAGGCCGGAAGATAGTCCCACAACCTGAAAGAAATTTGTTTTTTTTCGAAAATATAAATTACTAAAATGGTAATGACATATTTTACCTTTACAGTGACCAGTGCCTATAATTTAATTATTGTAGCCTCTATTATTTATTTATTTATCTGTTTTCTGCAATTATATTTTTGGTCATGCAAATCTCAAGTCTTTGCTTTCCAGGTTGTGCGCAGCTTTCTTTATTTTTTTAATTTACCCGAAACCATGTACTTTAATGAAAGAAGAAAATAAACCCTTATTTGATTTAAGTTTAGTATGATTTTAAAAAGATTCATTGTCAACCATATTTATGACAGTGTTACACAAACATGCTTTAAGAAGTTGACTCAGATTCGTGTGCAGTTGCTGAGTAGGGGGTGTCAAAGAGTCACCACTCAGCTTAAAACAATGATTATACCTGCGCATCAAATGAAATCAAATGTGAAGTGCGGATTTGGTGTTTTGTGGTGAGCTGCTTAAAGCAAAAAAAAGAGCTGCAAATGTAAACTTAAGACCGGGAACACGCCAACCCCGGTCGGAAATGGTGCCTCCTCCTCCTCCTGAGCATAATGCTGCATCAGCCCCGTGGTTATCACGCGTCAATAAGTTAGTAAATTTCTTCCCCCATTCCCACTTTACAGGGGCGGATCCAGGCCAGTCCGAGTGGGCGTGGTTGCCTATTTTCTCCTGGTAAATTTTTGACCTGGCACACCTAATATAAAGGAGGGGGGCGCAACTACTCTTTGACGATAATAGCGTTTGCGCCCCTCCCCCATGTCTGCCCGCCCCTGCTTCATAATCTTCTGGATCCGCCGATGCGTGTGCTGTGAGATTCTTTCCTTCCGAATCCATGTGAATGACGTCTGCAAGTCGCAATTATTTGTGATGACTATAAGGTCTATTTAATACACATTGTAAATCATCATGAAGGAGAACGCCTATCATTTTATTATTTATGATTTCCAGTATATCATCTCGAAAACAGTGGATGACAATAGACACACAAGATGCGCGGCACGTGTTGAGTCATACACCATCGTAGATTGGTGGAAATCTGCTGACGTCACCAATAGTTTGTCATAAATAGCAGAAGATTAGATATTGTTCGTACAGTCTGTTTATGTCCGAACAGACTTTATATCATGTTCATTATTGAAGACAACAAACTGAGAAGATTGATATTTCGAGCAAGTTTCATATTGATATCTGTCAAAACGCAGCGAGCGAGTAACTGGCTGTTTGTATCGATTTCCTAATTGCTTCTTCCAATTGTGGGACTTGACGCGGTCTGGTATTGCTCCAGCTAGCTTATTGATCGGTTTTGGCGGGATTCGTAAGCAGAAGTCAGCAGGACCAAACAAGTTTTCTCTGAGTGAAATTGTATCTTATTCCCCGTTGATCTATTTGTCTCAGGACCTGACAAGGACCAGTCATTTGGGTCAATTATTATTCAATTCGTTTTAAGTATCAAAAACAGTCGATCGATAACTTCGTGGAAGATTATGTTTTATTAGAATTTGATTAGCGAAACCGAGTTTGACAAACCGAAAAATTAGATTAAACTATCCTCTACTTAACCATGACAATTAAAGGTCCACGTTCGCGTAGCGCAAGTGCGCCGTCGTTAAGTTTTGATGTTCTTGAAGTGGAGGAGTTTCATCACGATTGTCGGCCAAACAACATTCGTGTAATATTGCTTGGATGCTCTGGAGTCGGGAAATCGGCTCTTATTGAGACTTTTGCGTCGAACGCTTGTTCAGACTGGAACGACACACTCTCTCAGGAACATGGTAAGTTGAATTCATTTTATGTTATTTTTATAATTAATGTTTTTGAATGATTTATGATTCTAGGCCTATATGTTTGTTATGTCCATTATCGCCCCGCTGAACTCCATAATATAGAACAGCATTGTGCGTGCGGATAGAGCACGTGTTAACATACGAACCGAAATCCAAACAATTAAACCGCCTAAAGTCTTACACAAATGCATAATTGATGCCTTAACTGATGGCACGAAATCAATCAATTAAAACTAATTGCCAATTAAGAGTTACCCCTTCAACGTAACCATGACGATTTATTACACTTCGTATGCATTCGTTAATCATTTACTACTTTTAAGAAATTAATAATTCGATAAACTTGTCAATAAGCTAATAAAGTGAAATTAATTTACTTAGATTTTAGCTTGTTAATGCACTATTAACTAGCTCTTCGTTATCTTATTATCTTATAAGTTTTTTTTTATTAGGCCTATATCATCTGTGACACGACGAAGACACAGCCTGTTACGCGAGCGTACAGAAGCGCGCGCGTAGAGACACTCCTAATTGTTATACTGGACGTGCGCGTTATGCATCTCTTTACGCGCCTGTACGCACGCGATACCAGTTTGTGCCTCTTCGTGGTGTGAATGACGATATACACGACAAAAAGCATTTTGAATGTTTTACTCTCCTAACGTAAACAAAGTTAAAAATCACTCTTTTGAAGTGAATTTTAAAAAGTGCGAGTGACATGAGGGCACTATTAGATAGTGAAGTCAGCGCTCCAAATCCATTTTTTTGAGGAGTGAATTTTCAAAAATTAACTGCAAAAGAGTGAGCGGTCTCATTCATTGGTAGGAATTTTCAATCAATTAGAGTGTAGTGTCGTTTAGCGGGCATTTGGGACAGTGGATTTTTTTTTTCTTACACTAAAAAAATTAGCACTTTCCTTGGTTTGCTTATCCGCTATTTCAAACCTAAAGCGCTTATGAAAACAAATATTCACATTTAAAGGCACCCCATGCAACTATAGTATTTCTAAGCGAGCATGATGTTTCTTCATATAGGCAACGAAGTACCTGTTTAAAGGGAAACTCTGGGATTAATATGTATACCCCTATATATAGAGCAATTAGTTGTTACCTGACAAAATTTTACAACGTTTGGACAATGAAATAATGAAGAAAACCACTTTCCAAAGTAGGTCTTAAATTAAAAAGTGGTCTACTACTCAAATTACACGGTGTTAAAGAATAGGAAAACTAATTTTGAAAGGATTGTGTTTGAAACCCAAAACCACAATACAATATAACTCGCATAATTGGAAAGATCAACCAAATGCACATTAGAACATGTATATTTTAATATAACCTTTGATAGGACTTAGTTTTCAACAAGATTTTCGGCATTATATCATTGTCCAAATGTTGTGAAATTTCATCTGATAGGTCACAATTAATTATTGTATAGATAATTATCAATAGAAATTTTAATCCCGGAGTTTCCCTTCAAAGTAATTAAAATAATGTTCCAATATTTTGAAACTAGTTTTTTTGTTTTAACTTTTAGCCAATTTGTGCATTGCTTGTACTATATGCTTTATTTCAAAGGGAGTACAATTGAGGCAAGGCATGGCAAAACCACCAAGTTGTCGCACAGGAAGTTATTGAGAAATGAGCAAATAAACAACAAAAAAGATAAAGAAATACAAAGGAATTCTTGGTATATTTTGTTCCATAACTTTGGTTGTAGATGTTCGATTATTACAATTTACCCCTCAATTTAAAGCTTATAAAATGTGGAATAGAATTTTAATATTAACTCCATTTTTTCATTTTGCGACAACTTGGTGGTTTTTGCCGTGTCATGCCTCAATTGATGTTTCTTTATAGCCACCATATGTGTACAATGTAGTTACCCTCGCCTCACTGAAGTGGGGAGAGGGTATTGCAATGAGTTGCGTCTGTCTGGGTGTGTGTGTGTGTGTGTGTCTGTCTGTCTGCATCTATATCTCAAAAACTATTGGGCCGATTTACTTCAAATTTTCAAACAATGTCAGAACCACCCGTATCTTCCCAAGGTTTGGTGCTGGTCCACCTTACCACATGAATTCTGGATTCTAATCTATATGATTTTGTGTCTACTGCCCTCTCTTAAGTGACAAAAAATACAGTACATACTGAACAGGTCTTACTGAACATGCTGATACAGTATATGCTCTGGTCCTATCTGTTAGCTCATTAAAATTCCAAACATAACCTTTCTTGACCCTGAGAAACAGTACTGTCTGCTTATTCTGTGTGCCATAATCTTGGAAGATATCACAGTGAAAGTAGTTTATATTTACCCAATGTGTGAGTCATCACCTCAAATGAAAACTGTGGCTTTTGCTGTTTACAATGAAACACACAAACAGGGAGGTGGGGTGGAGTTGGTGGGGGAAATGCCCTCCTCAAAACATAGGCGAGGGTGTAATCGTTTACGATTACTTTGTCTTGTTCTTAAATTAAAATCTATTTTAATACATACAAATCACACCGCCATAAAATGTGCAAGTCAGCCTTTATGCTTGATTGACTGTTTTGTTATTATGTAGAGCTAATTATTTAGGTCCCTGGGAATAATCACCAAGTAGGTGGAATCATCATAACGTGGTATGATCTCAATAAAGTAGTTACGGTTTCGTCCAATCAAGAAAGGGCTTTAAAATGCGTTTTGTCGGTTTTATTTGCAACCAGTCGTTTGAACTTTGTCACAATGAATGTCCGTCACATATGCATGTTATGAACCAAACCTACGTTTAGCTACTTTTCTTTCATGACGGGTGAGTTTGGTGACGCGAGTGTTAAGTCGTGAATGTCTGAATGTGAATCTGCGATTAAAATGCTCCAACACGAACGTTGCGATATATACCATTCACAAATTTGTCAGTGAAAACTCCGATGCTAATGTTGCGACGAGAATATTGAGACAAGTTTACGAAGTGAATTTTGTGACGCGAATCCAAATAAAATTTAAACTCTTTACTAACAATGCACGTATAATAAAACAAGCAAATTATATACAATTTCAAATAAATTGTTGACTATGGAAGGCTGTCGTTAAATAAATTATACAACCCATTCTCGTATTGTTAGAAGGATGACTTTATTAGGCTAAGTGTTGACTAAAGTGCACAAGATCTTTCACCTGATTAGCAGAATCATCATTGGCCACCACGAGTGTCCTCCATCAACTAATCATACCATAAAACCCAATTTGTTTGTAAAGATCTTTGCGGGAATATTGAATCAATGACGACTACTGATGAATAACGTCCCTTGATCGCAACCAACAGTAATTGTCAGTTTCTTAATGAGATATCGGTTAGAAAGCTTTCGTCCCTGTACCAGGCCTATAATAATTCATAAGTGATTAATTTTGATCAGATGATTGGCAGAAATGAATAGAACTACTAAAATAGAAACAGATTGTCATTGTTGTCAAACAAATGGTAAATTTTATTATGGTTAACGGTACGTTGTTTTCAAGTAAAAATATATTGCATAGGCCTGTTTGTCGAACGCTTTAAATATTTTGAAATTATTTCATGTGTATCTGAGGAATAATTAATACTTGCCCTTTTGTTGATCCCAAATAAGTAAAAGGTAGGCCTACTTATAACTACGCTTCGTGAACATACTCTACGCTCTCTCAAGGATACTGGCGATTTTATTTCCAGTATAACGTCCTGCCGGCGTTGTTATTGTCAATACGCATACTACGTCGTCGATGATTCTCATCTAAGACAGGTGAAGCCAAAAATGAAGGACGCCCTCTATGTTGATTTTTCTTAGGTACAATGTTTGCTATCAGTCTGAGAAATGAGATTCGTATCCATGTGATCAATCACATTGCGTTATAGATATCCGTTTTCCGATTTGTTATAGGGAATATAACACGCGAACGCGCACGACATTGGTGGAAAATACGTAAACACACAGACAAAACTTACGGTACCTCTAAACGTGTTCCAAGTTTCATTGCAAACCTTTTAGCGTGTTAGGAGACTTTTCGGACACAATCTTTTGTCACGGTGCTTTTTAGTAGGCATTGCCTTCGCCCGTTTTAAATCTTATTTAGGTAAGAACTTTCTGGTAGTTCGTTCATTTAACTATCATAATTAAACAGATTGCCACTGTGGTTTACTTGATTTAATATTCATTCCACATAACTAGTAGATTAATTGAACGTTATAAAACATGTATACATAATCTCAAATTGGTATTAATATTTTATTATTTTCTCTTTTGATCTTGGTATACGCCACATCCCTTAAATAATACAACGTGTAATTTATCCTGCATAACCATTGACCTACATATCGAGTTATATTAGATCAGTTTTAATATAACACCATCGCTCTTTTTCTAGTGCCTTATGTTCACGCATCACAAGGAAATGAGAGGTGGGGTGATTTAATGTACTTCAGATGGGCTTATGAAGAAGACATTTAATGCAGGGAATAATTATATTTAACTGTTCCTTGATTTAAAGATAATTTGAGGGAAACAATTACAAATAGAGAAAACGTAAGTGGAGGTCGAACCTTAATCAATATTATGGGAAACAACATGGAATTGGATAGGCCAGTAATTTAATAGGGAAAAGCTTAGCGAAAGAGGGCAGATCAGAAGAAAGATGAGAAGAAACAAAATAGAAACTTACTGACTATTATGAGTGACAGAAAGAAAATTGATAGGTCATAGTGTTAAACAAGCTTAGAAAAAGAAATAAGATTGAATGGAAAGAGAAGGCGGGGTAAAAGATGGAAGCTTACTTAATAGTATAAACAAAACCAGAAGAAGGATCGGTCATAAGTGTTAAAATAAAAGCATTGAGAAGAGTGAAGATTAAAGGTAAAGATTTGACGATGTGACAGATAAAAACTTACTGAATATTATATGAGACAGAAGGGAATTTGATAGATGTTAAAACATAGAAGCTCATCGAAAGAAAAAAGATTAGAATGAAATAGTAAGCGAGATAATAAGATGGAAGCTTACTGAATATTGTGAAAAACAGAAGAAAATAAATAGGCCATAATTTTAAAGCGTTAGGAAGAGGGAAGAGTTGACGGAAAGAGAAGGAGATGTAAAAGATATAAACGACTGTATATTATGAGAAGAAAATTGGATAGGTCACAATGTTAAAACATAGATTAAAAGACGATCATAGACCCTAATGCTAAAACGTAGATGCCTTGTGAAAGAAAGAAGATTGATGAGAAGATCGGAAGGAAAGAGAAGAACTCTTAAAATGGAAACTAACTGATGATAGAAGAAATTTTAAGTTCGATGAACTGGTGATGGAGTGGGCGGAAGAGGAAACGATGAACAGGAAGCGCAAAAGAGGAACGAGAACCGTCTTAGGTGTGATGCAATACATTTGAAAGACACCAAAAGAGTAAAAGCTACGATTATTGTATGTGGATATACAATAAGCCTAGTTATATTAGGAATTTCATATATACCTACTATCATCATCGACCTCAAAACACTATTTGGTTGTGGAATAAGTCATTTCTGATAAGGAATGTAAATCGAAGAGTCGGATATACACAAAATGGTTCATATATGCAGTTTAAAGACCCGGTACGTATTTCGAGTAGAGTATAGGTTTCCTATTGTATTGATTTATATTCTATATATCATAAGCATGGAAGTGGCTCTGTTTGAATGCAAAGAAAATGGCGCGGTTTTTATAGCAAGCCACTGAAAGGGTATTACCAAACCCAAAAGCGTACTGAAGAGGTGTCTAAAATTTTGTGTTGTTCGTAAATGCGTCTTGTCTCATTCAATTCAATTTATCATATCAACATTTAGCTTGTTTCAATTGAAAGATTAGAAACAGACATAGCGTAGATTAATATTTGCCAAAACACGGAGGCGGACGTAAAGCTAGAGCAGACTTTTGGCACATTTCACCAAAACAACTCAATCTGACCATTACGAATGAACTCTCACAGAATAGCAAAAACCCGGAGGTGGCTAGACAATTAACAAACTTACGAGAATTCACCAAAACAAACTCAACAAGATAATTACTAACTCTTTACTCTTGAGTTTCGGAACACATTGAAAAGACTGGGGGCGGCTAGACTATTAAAAATTATATACGCACCAAAACAACTTCAATAATTACGATGAACGAACTCTTTGAGTTCGGAACACTACACGTTAATGGCATAATAAGGTGCTATATGTCAGATTTGAAGTATTTATTGAAGGTACACCGATTGAAGTGATAGAGTACACATTAAAGATAAGAAAGAATTCAAAGGAAAGGATCGTAGAATGAAATAATTTGGCAGACGTGTTTAACTAAAATAATCTAAAGCACGTCGAAGGTTGAAATATTTTTATCCAGGGATAAAGTGACACAGCGTCGGTAGTGTTATAGAGCTCAAGGCATGAATTAAATACATTTAAGCGAAGACCATTACTTTAGAGTTTAAAAATAAACGCATTAGTGTCGAAATTGCTCCAGCCCTTGAAATCAAATTGAATTGTCTATATTTACACTTATCCATCGCCTCTGGGTTTATAAATATTTAATTCGAGGTGTAAAACAATGTACACTTTACTCCACAAGTTGTAAATGCACATTTGAAACTTAATATTGGAGTCCCGTGGGTACAATCGACCCAAATTTGCCTCGTGTGTTCCTAAAAATATAAAAATTTATGTCGTGTTATAGGCAAACTATGTTATACCATGGAGGAAATAAATTAGATTTATTTCCTCCATGGTTATACGTGTCATGAACAATTAATGTAACAACGTTAATGAACTAGCGGCTAGGAAGTGTAAGTCAAACGTTGATGGAAATAGAGCAATGTAATAAATAGAGATGTAATTTAGATGCATTACCAAAATATCAATCTATTGACGTTAAGACAAGATTGGCATTTTATTACGGCTTGAAATAATATGGATTCTAACAACTTCGTGAAAATATATTTGTAACAGGCAGTTGTCTGAACAGACCTAATGGCATAGGTTGTGATAAGCTCGGAATATCCCAGCAGAAAAATAGGAAACTGAGATACAGTGTTCAGTGAAAAAAGGTGTGGCGCTAGCCCCAAAATATTTAGTTCCCCTGTGGAGAGAGTATTGTTTACATATACTGGTTACAGGATATTCTCAAGGTCAGGCCTAATTGTGTAGCATTGAATATGCCACACATTATAAAAATATAATTACATTTCTACCGTGATAACTTAGCATATAATGGACCATTTTTAATGGCTAGTTTTAGTATAAAAACACGTTATGGGTAATATATTTATAAGAAAATAATTTGTATTAATACAAAAAATAATGCAGCTAGTATCATTACGTAACCAATTACCTTAACTAAGTAAACGATAATTGGCCTAATTTTTTCAACTCAGGACTGTATCACTTGACATACATGTTAGTTGAACTGCCAGGGTGACGTTCACAACATCAACATTGTAGCAACATTCTTTGATAGGCCTAATATTAATCTTCACAAACGTAAAATTCTTTGCCAATAATATGGCACAGTAATTATAAACAACCCTTAATTATGTCTTCTATACTGGTGTTATAGTTTAAATGTTGAATTGAGAAAAGACTTGGTTATATGAGTTAAATGTTAAAAACACTCAGGCCTACGTTTATAGCTCGAATATCTTTGAAATTAATTGAGCGTGTTGAATGAACTTTTTTAGCAAGGCCTAGATAATAATATGGCGAAATAATTATGAAAATACTACAGATCATTTTTGGCAGAGGCGTTAATGCTAAAACAACACAGAGAACCGGGTGTTAGTTATACATTTGCCTGTTGAAATTAAATTGAAACAAGTTTAAAGTTTAAAATATTTTGTCTATTTCAAAATAAGTATAGAAATTATGTTTTCCCTTCATTTAAAGGCCATGTCCACACAGATATTTGTTTCAAAGAGGTTGTACATAAGAAAACGACGGTGTAATTGACACAGTTACACGGGCGGATCCAGGATTCAGCATATTTGCCTATTCCACGTGTCATTGAGCGTTACTTTAATTAGTTGGGACCAATTTTAATGGGAGGGGAACATATAAATCCGTCCCTTACGCTAGAGTTTCAAATACGTAACGGTAACTGATCTTTTTAAAATTTGGTGATGATCCACATGATTCTAGAACGTAGAGTAGTAGTAATTTCAAATTTTGTGATAGCTAGGGATTTCTTATATATGCATTTTGGGTTAAGAGTTCCATCTGTGCTTCTATAATTAGTGTATGAAGTATTCTAATCTAACGTATTACTTTTAATATGCATTACGGTTTAGTTCATGCCCATACCATTCACATAACCTAAGTATTACCATCAGGCAAAAGCGTACGCGCATAAATGCGCGTATAGTGACGCAAAACGCGCAGTTGTTGTGATTCACAAATACCAACGTTTACAGATTGTCTCGACGCGCGTCTTCTGTAGGCGTGCGTAACAGTTTGTGCCTCTACGTGGTGCGATTGACGATATGTTGAGTACTGTTTATTCTGTTGCATTTATCAACAAAATAAGAAAACTTACCTTTGCTGATATAAGCCTACGTATAACTGAGAATTCAAATGGCAACATGGGTGAGGGTCCAGTCCTGGAGATTGTCTTGTTGTAATCTAGTTCTGATTACTAAAGGGCAGAATCCATTTACGCGTTGCGTTTGCGGCTCCGTTTGCGGTTGCGGCGCGGTTCAATCGAGACAATGGT
>JAOTQE010006292.1:0-11213 GCA_025631205.1 Nesometra sesokonis
AATAAAACCTTAAAAAACTATATTTGTACATATAAACCTGTTCTGGCACACGGGAATGAAACAGGAAAAGGGGTCTGTCAATCAACGTGTTAAACACATTATGCAGTTCTAGTATTTTTATAATTTTTGGGATAATTTTTGTATATAAACTATAAGATTAAAACCAAAATCAAATTGCAGGAAATGTAATATTCTGACCTTCCTTTTGAAAAGGAAATTTTTAGCACCATAATTGTACAGACAAAAGCTTGTGAAGATAGCTATCTGGAGCCAATTTATTTTATTTATTTATTTTATTTGAACAATATTTAATGAGGGTGGTTCATCCAGTCAAAGCTGATCATTAGGGACCCTCAGCATAAACTAAATATACAAAATAAATATAAAACTATAAAACAAATTGAATAAAAAGACAATAAAAAGAATATATGAAGTAATAATAATAATAATAATAAATATATAAATAAATATGACATTAAACAGAAAAAAAATATATAAACATAAAAATATATAAAGATACACACATATTTACAAAAAAATAGACAATAAGCAGCAAACAAATGTGAAAGCGGCAGAATTAAACCATTGAGAGATAAAAGATGGCGTTTTAGAGAAGAGCTAAAGGAGTAGTAAGATGGAGCATTACGGATATCTAACAGAAGTGAATTAAAGAAAGAGGGGGCATTATAACTATTAAAAAGAAAGTTTGAAAATTTCCAATATAAGTAATATAGGGAATTACAAATTATACAAAGATTCAAAACTGAGGACATACCTGCCCCAGTCGAGGGTTTAAATTTTCAGACCCCATCTTCAAAAATTTCTGGATCTGCTACTGTAGACTTAATATGATGTCTGGAAATTTGAAATAAATCTAACAAAACAGATACACATAGATTATGCAATATACTTTCTTATTTAAAATTGAAATTTGAAATCAGTAGACGTTCCTGTAATAATGTCAAGGATATTCGTATATATGAGAATTCTTTTCAGATTGGATTTTATCTTATCAAATTGTGAAATTAATATGTCACTGCATTTGAATAAATATTGACAGTATAGCGACTGCCTTGAAATAATAAAGGATGACTTTATATACCTGTCGATTTATATGATAATCCTCGTATATGAATGAATATAATTACGGTTGCATTAAGATTGTTTTCCTGTTGATGATAACCAAGGCTATCTATGGGCGGCCGTTAGGGCCAGAATAGACAACATAAATACGTGGAACAGGCAAGCAAATGTGTAACTTCGGAAAGGAAAAAGCACAAACGTGGAAAAGACAAATACATCGTCGGAACAGACAACATAAATGCGGAAAGAACAAACATAAACGCCGAAAGGACAAAATGTGGAAAGGTGAAAACACATCGTCGGAACAGACTATTCACAAACAAGGAAAGACAACACATCGTCGGAACAGACTAACTAATTTGAGACGTTGAGGGCAGCAAACGAGATTCAAAAGTTGTTTTCATTCCGTTAGTATCGAGAGCTCGCTAATGCCGCCGCCGGCCTTTCGACGCCCATGGTATAGAGCACTCTATACTGTAAAAACCTTTATTATTGTTGTTATTATTATTTTTGTTATTATTATTTTTGTTATTAAAATTATGCTGAAATTGAAAATGTTATTTTATTCATCAAATGCATGCGATATTGAAGAAATTATATTTGACTATCTGTTGTCCTTTGCACCACTGATACAATAAATTGCAGCCTATAGCTGAATATCTGATGGTGGTTATAAATGAGTTCAATTATAAGTCTAGCTTAAATTACATCCAGTAGAAAATTGCCTGTCACACTGTTTTATACTACGAAGATTTTCCATGACATTTCAGCATAAACCAGCACCAAACGGCATGTAGTTGAATTAAATAAATTGCTACTAGTATACTGTTTACAAAAAGGAAAAAAAAACTAAAAATCTGACACTCATGTCTCTAAGCAAAATATAAAAGTATGCACATGCATGTGTAGAGATTAGAGTATGCACAGTGCGTTTACACAACACCAATGCCAGAAGGAACTAACCAAATTTAAATTATCTATTGCTATTCTGCCACTGCTCATACAATATTTTTAGGTCTGCGCGAAGCCATCCTTAGGCCGGGCACTTACTGTGTCGTGCGATGGTCGCACGACTAAACCATCACTCCCTGTGTGTGTGGTTTCCAGACGCGATGACAGTCTTCTACTCGCCAGCCGACGTTTTTTTTTAGTGATTTCCCTGTTAAATCACTAAAAAAACATCGGCTGACGAGTAGAAGACTGTAATCGCGTCTGGCAACCATATACACAGGAGTGACGGTTTAGTCGTGCGACCATCGCACGACACAGTAAGTGCCCGGCTTGTTGTGGGGGTGTTGTTGCGACCACAACTTTTAAAGCATCCAGCGTTGCCAATTTTGAACGAACATGCATAAAATGTTATAAAAATAAATTAGACACCATTTCCAACAAACATTCATGGCCCTTTTTTAAAGTTACACCCAGGGCATCCCCTTGACCAACAAAAACCAAAAAATGTTTCACTGGAGAACAGTAAAAATACAAAGAACTCTAAAATACAATTGGAGGTATCCCACGCGGTTGGTTAAGACATCGTTTAACACGACCGTTCTAGTAAGGTGGAAGTCGCAAGTCGATTCACACTATGGGCGATAATACAGTTATTTTTTGCAAAGTTCATTCTTTTCCAATTTTAGAATAATGTTAAAATTCTAAAATTTAAAATAGTTTTTAGCTAATTTTCTCTTTTAAACTGCTTTGTCATATCTCACTACAATTTCATTTTATTTGGGCCAAAGGCCTTATATAAAAAATGAAATAAATGTCCTTGGCTACGAGTCAAGGAACGAAACAGAAACTGTAGAATCCCACTAGTGGTAGCGTAACTAGTTGTAGTGCCAGTGCAATCAATGCTACACCCAGTCCAAAACACGCGGAAGTCAACTGCAACGAACAACTTTATACCGATCACCGCAAACAAAAATTGCTAAAAGTTTTCCTTCCTACCCCGCACTACTGATGATTGGAATTCACTCCCCCATGAAATTACCAGCATTGAAAACAAATACTTATTTAAATCTGCCAACTATAATCAATTCAGCCTTCTTGAAGAGGACTAGGATCTCCAAAAGTGTCACCACAAAGTCCTAGCCGTGTGAACCCCTCGTTTTTGGGTAGTACCAAGACAAGACAAGAATTAATGGAAGACGGCTTTCCCACCCCAAAATTGCATTGAAAGTGTGGACCTGGTGAGCGGTCGCTCTAGATCCATATCTCCCTTAAAGGCATTCAATATTATAAAACATAGTACATTGTACCGACTAAATACACGTAAAAATTATACCGCCCATTAGGATACACTAATTAACCATTAGTTAAACAATTAGCGATACTTATTTAGTGTACCATATTCCAAATTCAAATAAACTTCACAGTAATGCCTTGCATTCTATCAATGCAAATAAAATGCTAATAATGACAGTAAAGATTTTAATGTCCTTCAAACTAGGATGAAACGTCAAGGAAAGTGAACGTGTCCAGACAATTTGACGGTGATGATCAAGCATTATTAAATTCACAGTCTTCTCTGAGTCTCAATATCAAGAAATTAGGAGAGAAATCTGATGAATAATTGGTCATGAATATATACACATTTACCATACTAGTTTGTGTTGCAGTCAAAGAATTCTCCAGAGCACAGGATAGTCTATTTATTACTGCTGCATACTTACCCTTTAAAAAAAATAACACCCTCCAACTAGGTAGGTCTACCATGTTAAATTACTAGGAAGATCTACCTAGAACCACAGAGAACTACCTTAAGGTCATAAAGTATTTTTTAATGATTTCAGTTCTAATTAGTCTGAAGGTCTATTTATTATTATTTGATGCAGTTTCCTATGTACTTCTACAGGGATGTAGCTAGAGAAATCCAAGGGTGGACTACCAACAATGTAAGAGCGGGCAGCATGATGACTAAAAGCAGTATTTTTACCTTTTTCAGAGGCTTAGGGTGGGTGGCAGGTAGTAATTAGGCTGGGTGGAAGGTCTTAATAGAAGAAGAAGCTTTAGGGTGGGTGGAACAATTTTAGGGTGGGCGGCCCCGCCCACCTCCGCCCTGCATAATTACATCCCTGCTTGTAGGGCATTACTGATCATTTTTTTCTTTAGTAGTCTCCCTTGTGAGGAAAGCTGACCTCCTGTTAATTGAAAGATTTATTGGTGTTGGTTATAATGGGATAATAATGTGTGACTGTTTCTAATGATTATTATTAAAACTAATATTAAGCCTAATATTCACTAATTTATTAAATTGCAATATTAATAAGTTCAGAGTAGGCCTAGCCATGAAGAAAAAAGGCCTAGCTTAACATAGGCCAGCAGAGGCCTCTATTGCTTATCCGTATTATTCGTAACTCTGATATGCCTACCCCTGCGGTGAAGGAGATGCGAGATTTCTGATGCATGCCCAATTACCGCCCCAAATTCGGTCTGGCCTCAAAAGTAACTCTGCTGTCCCATTTTTAAAAAAGGAAAATGTAAAAACATTTCTAAGGTGATCCCTTTAAAAAATTAACACCCTCAAACAAGGTGGGTTTAACCTGTTAAATTACTAGGAGGATCTACCTAGAACCATAGAACACTACCTAGTAACTAGGTAGTATATTTGTTGATGTTATTGCTACCTCACGTTTAATAAGTAATTGATTGTCATGGTGTCAGTTCTAATTAGTCTGAAGTCTATTAATGGCTGTATTTTCCTATTGTAGGGCATTGTTGACCATATCGCCTAAGGCTCCCTTGGAATTGGAGCAGACATTATGTTAATTGAGAGATTTATGGTCTTGGCTATAATGGAAAAATATAGATAGGTAGCAAGGTTGGTGGTTGGTACTTATTACAGGGTTAACCCTGTTAACTACCTATTCAAATAGAGTTATTTTTTTCAAAGGGATGCATCATCACTAACGAGTCTTGATTTCTACTGTAGATCCTTGAAACATTATACTTTTTATTAAAGATGTATTGTCACTTGAAAATGACCAAAAAATCAACGACATTAATTTTGAAATTAACTTGCTCATATCAAAGTAGAATCAAAGTTAAGAACTGGTGAATAGAAATTAGTGTATTTATGAATTGTTTAATAAGATTTTTATAGTGAGAAATTATCAAAATTATAGAGGCTTCCAGCCTTTTTGATGTTCTTTGCTCATTTTTAGCATATAACATTGCAGTATTGGGGGTAAATAATTCTAAAATGCCCTAATTTCTAGTGTCATGGTCATAACTTAAGTATTTCTTCAAAATAAGCAAGTTATTTTCAAAATCTATTTTTGTCATTTTTCAAGTGACAATACATCTTTAAAATAACTAGTTTATTCTTTATATGGGATTTTCAGGAGTACTAATTTTTAAAATAGAAAGGTGTTTACTATATTGTTAAAATAATTAAAAAAAATAGGAACCTTCAAAATACCATTTAGTGTCTGAATAAATGAAAAATACTACATATTTTTTAGTTTATATTGCTAATTTATCACAAATCCTAGAGATAATCATAAAAATGAAAATTACTGGAAAAAATTGGGTATTTCCTGGCACCCGGGAGATGATGCATAATTCCTGAACACTTCAGTCTTGGAGACTTGGGAGCTCTTGACAAATGAACTAGAAAAATAATCATACACAACAGTAAAAAATAAATCTAAGCAGTCACTCTCTAACAATTAATCTATCAATCATTCCATTTTAAATGGCGCCATTCCTAACAGTCACTGCTCCATGCATATTTCCGGATGCCTAATGAATAATAATTGGAATGAAAAGCAATCAATATCGTATAATGTGTTTATAATGAATTTGGTATTTATTGTTTATAAAGGCATTAATTTCTACTTCAATTAAATCTTACCTACTTCTAGCAATCATTAGGAATAAAGGGAAATATAAAAACCAGGTCGATGGAAACATATTATCAAGTTTAAGTTTATTTAAGAATGTTATCTTTATCATGTAACATTCAGTTTTCAGGCCCCAAATATTTGAATAACATGCCAAACTGCACACTATAACCTCCATTAAGCATTCTGCTTCACTGTTCCGGGACCATCACAAGATGATTCAACCTGCAATCAATTTTTACACTGCTTTCACTACAATACAAATCGATTCTGCAATTTGTATGTCACGGGATGCCAGATTGTGGGAAATCCTGCAAATGTGTTGCAGTGTAAAAGGAAGAGACTTCTCATTCGCACTAAGATAAGTGAGTGACTCTTAAAATAATAATAAATGCATTTGTTTTTTCGAGTAGAAAAAATGAAAATTCATTGAATAGTTTTAGGCTTGCTCTTGGTTACTAGATTTAGACTTGCAAATTTTTTCGCTAGTATTCTCAACTGTAAGAAGTATTCAGTAAATTTACACGTCAGATTTGGGCAAAAAAAATTATATCTCTCCCTGACGGAAAAACCTATTATTACATACACTGCAGTACCCGCTGCTTATTGGGGTTGAATTCTATCCCTAGCCACTAAGTGCAAGCTTGTTGGTCTAGTGGTACAGATGCCAGGAGCTTGTGGGTTCGAGTCCCACCTGAGAACAACTTGCATATTTTTTCACCAAAAAAAAAATCAAATTCTGTTCTTATTTTTCTTTTTTTTATGTTTGTAAATGATAGCAGTGTTCTCCCCGGGCCCTTGAAGGATCACAGTGCTGTGACGCTTGGAAGGTTCACCATGGCTTGGAAGGTTCACCGTGACGCTTGGCAGTTGACCATGACACTTAAAATCAACAACACAATCTTGGAAAATTTGTCTAATGTACTTGAAAATGTACAAAAAATTGGTATAATTGTTCATTTGAAACAAACCAGATGTCTATTCTTAGCAATTCTAATCCATCAACATTGACAGGAGGAAGGATTGTAGTTTACTAAAATCTTTGATAGTACAACAAGGTTCTATAGGGACCTAGGCTTTCTTTAATTGAGTCGGACAACTACTTCAAAGTGATCTGATGTACCTCAGCATTACACTTATTGATAGTGTTCAAACCCATGGACCCTACAGATAAATCAATGACAAATTCTAGGTTAAATATCAAGTTTTAAGTAAATTTTTTGAGGAGGGAATTATTTTTTAATCAGTGTTACTTCCAGGTTATTTAACTGAAAAATTTCCTCACTGCAGAAATTCTACAAAGGCGTGCCTTAGGGCGGGAGGTATTGCACCGGGGTAAGGGGGCCCTGGGGTTGGGGGGCTGTTGGGTTGGCGTGCCATAATCCTTGAGAAATATTCTGAGGAGAACACTGTGATAGAATTACAAAAATGGCATATCAGTATTATATTTATAAAATGAGTGCAATGCATTCAAATTCAGGATGCTTTTAATAGACTTCTGGAAGCAATGGACCTTTAAATGTGGGTTCTTCGAGATGCAGACTGCTCTATTGTACAAGGTGTAATATTTTCTGTTAGTGTAAAAACGGTATAGATTACTTCAATGCAGCTTCACACTTGATAGCATAATGCAGTTATCAACATTCTGTGTTCACATTGAGGATTTAATCGCCATTCTGATGTAACATGATTAAGGTGTTTATGCCTACTCAGAAATTGTATACGAATACAATCACAGAGGTTTTAGCTGGGCTTGAGACATATAGTTTCAAGTTTTATTGATATTAAGTTTTTTATCTATTCAGTAATTTCATTTCCAATGAACCAAGGATTTATGTCAATATTACTATTCAGTTTACAGTATGTTGTACCTTATTGTTTATATGTAAAAGTTGAAATAAAGAACAGGGGCGGATTGCTATAAGCGGTCTTTAGACTGTCTTAAGCTTAAGACGTTCTATAATCGTGACGTCACACACGGTCTTTAATTATAGACCATTGCTATACCGCGGTCTTAGGAGTTAGCGGTCTTAAATATTAAAGCCTGCTTGGAAGAGGCTATAAATGGTCTTATCAATTACAATGTGGCATCAGCATTATTTTACATTGAATTGCCTGTTTTAATAAATTGTCATACTGTAACTACAACTGTTTAAACATAGGCCTACACCATATTATGAAATTAATTATATCATTTTCGTAAAAAAATCAAACGTGATGTGGCACAAAAGTTACCTAAAATAGTGCCCTCAATTACTGTTACTATGGAATGTTTGTTCGAGATTCAATACTCAACACGGTCTTAGAAACGACTGTTTTGTAGCAATGGTCTAACTTGGGTGACTTTGCTAAGACCGTCTATGTGTTAAAGCCGGCTCTATTCTGTAACTTAAGACCGTCAACTAATACTGTTTTATAGCAATCCGCCCCAGTTTATTTAATTTTAAAATATGGAACGGACAGAGTTGAATCCTAATAATTTGAGTATTAAGCAAAACATTGACCATTTACTGGAGTATATCTCAATACAGTAAGGGTGTGTTCAGACTCAACAATTAAGCGTAGCGTAATGTATGCGGCGTACGAATATTTGTGTCTGAACTAGCCGGCGATTAGCACAAGTCAGTAATCCGGAACATAACTTGTGCTTCTTGCAAACGCCGGTTTAGCATAAGCTACGGAGCTACGCCTTGTACACCTGAATGGTTGTGTCCTTGTGTTACGCATTGTCCAATCAAAATTTGCAATCGGTGTGCATCGCCCAATCAATTATGGATCACTGGTCATAAGAAAAAACCATGGGTGGCAATTTTAAAACTGCTTATGACTTGCGGTACGCCTGTGTCTGAACACGTTACGCCGCAGATTAGCTTATGACTTGCTTACGCTAAGCTCCATTTAAGCCGTGAATCTGGACATATCCTAAGTATACCATCTATACAATTTAAATAATCCAAGGCCATCTTGTAACAGCTCTGGTGGTGCAACAATACTTTCCTCAGATAAGGACTATGCTAGTATACTTGCGTGTTCTTTAAATAACTTGTTGTACATTTAGCCTGGTGTACTTCTCATAGGCTCTTCTATGGTCAGAATACAGAACAGAGGCAATACCTGCGAGGTGTGACACTCAGAAATATCTAGTCCATAAGGTGTTTGAATATAAGGGAGGGATCCAGGTTGGGTAACCAAGACACCAAGGTCCCCTTTTTGGAGAAAACAGAAAACCCACCCTTCATTTTTGCAATTTTAGGGTTCAGCGGATGACAGCAAACAAACAAGTTAATTTTGGCCTTATGCTAGTTTTAAAAATGGCACTGCCCCTATGTAAAAGCACATGTGTACTTTGATGATATATGGGGGTCCCGGCAATCCACCCCTGATTGCTACATTATAATCTACAATATGTGCTAGCAAGGTAACACTGGGATGAAACAAGATGAACCTAATAATAATACGTAGCAAAGTCAAGCCAAAGGAGGCATACATTGCAAAAACCAGAAAATGGTCACATTTTTCAATATTTTGATTATCACAAAAACATGCAATTTAAACATGCAACTTTTAACTAAATCAACAATTTACAGATATATGATCAAGAAATGTTCAAAAATGCAATTTAAAATGACCCTGCCTAGTTGTAGTATACTGACAAACAAGTTTCAAATTCTTAAAACTTACATTCTAATGTTTGAAATTTGATTGTTCATAACTTTGCAAGAAAACATCGTATTAAACTAAATTTTTTGCATGTTAAAGATAATGCTTAGTTTCATAATTCATGAGTCAATTTTCAATTTGTTTACTTTCTTATGACTCTTTTGACACTGTAACACATGGATCCACGATAATATGCTCACAATCTTGAAAATTAGAAATAATGCTTAGCTGAATTCATACTTATTTCTGTTAACTTGTTTTCTAGCAACTGTGTGTGTGTTATACTTAGCGAGATGCTCAAGTTATAGCCTCAATTCAATATATTCACAGGTCTTGCTTAATAGACAATCTGACTGATTACCTTAAACATGTTCTGCCACTTGAAAATGAAAAAAAATGGCATTTAAAAAAATAATTTTCTAATTTAGAAGAAACATACAAGTTACGACCATGACACTAGAAATTATACTAATTTTAAAATATTTACACAATATTACAATGTAAGAAAGTCAGGGATGTAATTATGGAGGGCGAAGGTGGGCGGGGTCGCTCACTCCAAAAATGTTCCACAGACCCTAAAACTTATTAAGACCTTCCACCCAGGCAAATTTCAACTCACCACCCACACTAAGCCTCTGAAAAAGGTGAAAATACTGGTTTTTATCATTTTGGCAGCCACCCTTACATTTTTGCCACCCACCCTTGGATTTTTCTAGTTACATCCCTGGAAAGTATAATGCATACCCAAAGCAATGAGATACATGCCATCGTGACAAGATTCAATATTTCGACATAAATTATGTCAATATCGTGAATGATATTACAATATCATGCTAAAAATCAACCAAAAACATCAAAAAGGCTGGAATCCTTAAATTTTGATCATTCATCTATGTAAAATTTAAAAAATTTTGAATACACTAATTCGTATTCTCAAGTTCTTAAATGTTATGTTACTCTGATATGAATTTTCAAAATTACTGTTGATGATTTTTTGATACATTTTCAAAAAAACAAAATCTTTAATTTGTTTTTGCCTGCACTATCTCAATTTTTAGCCAATTTTACTTAAAAAATGCGTTGAATAATTCAGAATGAATAGATTCAATTAAATTCTATTTTAGAAGATACACAGTATCTTCTTCAAAATTGAGTCAATTAAATTTTATTTTGAAGATACTGTGTGTGTACAGTACTACTAATTTTGTACATTTCCCGCCAAAATGTATTTGTTACCCGTAATTTAAATACAAATAAGTCTATAGTATTTTTTACACCACAAATCTATTTCTTGACCAGAACTTTAAAATTTCAACATCAAAATTATGGGAAAGTACTATAAATACTGTAGGAAAAATTGATTTTTAGACGCGGAAAGCGTCTCTATAAACAGCTTTTCAAAAAATGTCTGTCTGTTCGTCTGTCGGTCTGTCTGTCTGTCTGTCGTGTCACGCACGTTTGTGACTATTTCCGTTTTGTTCTTTCTATATTAATTTCTAATAACCAGCATTGTATGGGTGTCACTTTAAATATCTACGAGATGTGAAAAAACTAATTAATTATCAACTGGTAATATATTAACATTAAAATTGAAATAAAATATTGTTATAAATACACTTGTAAATG
>JAOTQE010006303.1:0-11213 GCA_025631205.1 Nesometra sesokonis
GGGGGGATTTAAGGGGGCGGTTTGGAAAGTAAAATATATCAATATTATTTCTGTTGTCTATAAAACGAAAATATTCAGCTAGAGTTGATCTCTTAACACGTCTCTGAAGCCATTTCAGGACATCAAAAGTCCAAAATTGCCCGGGGGAACATGCCCTCGGACCCCCTAGAACCTTGACTCTCTACTGGCCCCCCTTCTGGCCCCCACCCCCTTTTCCAAGAGTCTGCATCCGCCCCTGATTATATATTTCAAATTCTTCAATGCAAATTTTATACTTTTTAATTATTATCATAAAATGTACATTTATTCTCATTTATTATATTTATTATGTTAATATTCTTATTATTATTATTTTATTGCTTAATAAAATTTTAAGAATAACCCATCATATATAAATGGGGCAAGGCATGGCAAAACCACTAAGTTGTTGCAAAGTTGGAAAATGGAATTAATACTAGAATCATACACTTGTTATAAACTATAAAATGAGGGGTCACTTATTAAAATCGGACAACTATAACCAACATTATTAAACAAATTATACCAAAATTTCCTATGTATTTCTTTATATTTCCTGTCGTTTATTTGCTTATTTCTCAATAACTTTCTGTGTGACAACTTGGTGGTTTTGCGATGCTTTGCCTCAAATTATAATTAGAAATGTTGTAATATTTACTTTACTTTTTATTATAATAAATAAAGCTTTGTACTGTTCCTATATTTCTATGGTATATGACTGAAATTCTTGTTGCAATTAGCGTTGATGTATATAGGTTTCATTTTCCAGTGATTTCATTTTCCTGGTAGTATGAGATACATGTTATTGTAATTCCTTTGGGATGAAATTACTACCGTCTTGGTTTAGCCGATTATTGCAGCCTCAACAGCCAAATATGATGCCTTACCACTATGCCCTCTAGGTACAGCCATACCTTAGTCTAACAACACTGAATACTTTTACAGTCGAAACTCCATGTGTGGAAACCTCTCGTAAGCAGACCTCTCCCATAACAGTAACTCATTCAAAAGCCCGTTTGTTTTTCCTATTTATTCTAATCAGTGCATTTGGTACCTCTCGTTAGCGGTCACCTCCAATTTTTTTATAGTACTTAAAAATTCTTTTTTAAGAATTTACCTCCTATGAGTGGCTATCCCAGAGAAGTTTCAATATTTTTTTAAATACTGAATACAAATTTGTGTAGAACATCCTTAATACTGCTATAATTACTTAACCAACTCATCTTAAAATAAAATATTTATACATAAATTACTTGAAAATTCATAGCCTTTTGAATTGAGAAGCCCATTGTGAAATGTCCGACAAGCATGATCAGCAGAATCCCTTGTTAGCGCCCACTCCCTGTAAGCGGACCCAAGGTTGTTCGCTTTTGAGAGGTTCAACTGTTTACAAAACAAGTCCAGCAAACCTTAGCTCTGCACATATTTCATATAGCATGTCCAATATTAAAAATAGGAAAATTGAAACATTGCATTGTAAAATGATAACTTATCACTTGTCAAATACCTTATAAAACAGTTTCAATATAGGAAAGTGGGAATTAAATGAATATGAAAAATGACATATATAGGTTTATTTGCCAAGATATTCATAAGTCATTGATTGATACAGGAGTGCTCCACTCAAGAGTCAATCTAGCACTTATGAAAAGCATAACTTTGTTTCTAATTCATTACAAAGTATATTGATAACATATAGTAATTAGAATACAATTTTTTACATTAAGACATTTAAGAATTATAATGTAAAACTATTAGAAAATAACAAAAAAGATGACATTTTATGATAATGGAATATATCACTTTTTTTTATTAATGTAGGCAGTTGTGGATCCTTGAGGATTTTATGGGTTGCCATGGCAACCTCCAAGATGGTTGAGGACAGCTTAGGGCCGCCAGCAGAAAAAATGAAAAACTGGCAAAATGGTCACAAAATAGGGAACAATGTTTTTGTTTTTGTTGGTCATCAAATTCAAATGGAAAAATAGTCACCAGGAAGTGAAAATTGGGTTGTACAGTATAAACACCGACAACCCCAAAGTAAAAACTTGTATCCACCTTGGTAGGTATGGTGTTTAGTTTAAATTCACAACTACCATCAGGGGCAGATCTATGATCCACCAAAGAGGAGGGGGGGGGGGAGACACTGTTCCATGTCTGTGTGTGCGTGGTTCCTTGCTTTGATTTTGACAAGCAAAGAAATAAAAAAAACATCCCAATTTCCCCCATTTGCTTGTTTTGGTACCCAATTTATGTTATGCATAGCCCAAATCCAAATATATATTTTTTATTTTTAGGGTCAATTTTATGTCCGGCGCTACAAATATAAGAGGGGGGTGCGCAACTACATTTTGGCAATAATAGGGGGAGTATAATTTTCACTAGACAACTATAGGCCTATGTCAAATTGCATCAGAAAAATAAATTAACTTAATATATTATTGTTGTTTATATGTTCTTGCTGTGTTGCTGGAAGGAAGAGAAAAGATATAACAGATATCTAAAATACAAGTACATAGCTTTGCTTTGAGATAAAGAAAAGGGTACAAACCAAAATATGTGGACAAATCTATACTGCATACATAGTACATGCAATATTTGGTATATTTGGTAGTCCTCCACTATGATAAATATGCCACGTATTGTTCTATCTTGCTCTGAAACAATATACTGTAGTAAATTTATATTTTATTCAGCATACAAACCTAGATATGTTATAACCTAAATATAAAGACATAAAGCAGAGCAGTTGTTTAATCTAAGGACATTAAAATCCCAATGGTCCATGCCTAACTATACAACTACCAACCTAGAAACATTCCTAACTCAATCTGACAGTTTTTAATCACGATTTAAGTTTAAATTTGCAACAATTTAGCTGCACAATGAAAGCCTTTAGTGGACATATCTGAAATTGTTTTCAGTAAATCATTTGGAAGGTCCCAAACGAGGAGAAGAACGGGGATCAGCTGATATTGCATAAATTTGACCTCTGTGAAAAACGTGATTTATTATTAAGTGATGACAGAACGTATTAACTGGTTACTAAAATTACTAGAGAAACACAAGCGATCTCTCTTTGTTTATTTTTAAAACAATGTTTCAAGGATGCAATTGCTAACTATGTTTTCATATTTTCTATATAAAGAAAAAATCTTCAATTATAAGAAATAGTATTGACATGACTAAAAAAAAAAATAAATTAAACAACTTGTGAATAAATTGGAAATAATAATAAATCTAAATTTACATAGCACGAATTTATTAACAAAAGTTAAAATTAAATGCGGCAACATGATAGTTATTTTTGTCCTTAAAATATGTTCATGCCTCCTATAGGATTAATGAAGATGCATCAGCAAGACCTGGTAACGCTAAAGATAATGAAATTCAAGATTAAATGAATTATGGATTATAGATCAATGTAATAATAATGTAGTTTACAAAATAGGTTTAGTTTTACAACAACAGGATGGATCAACTACTGAACAAATATATCAGTGTTGTTTGAAGCAACAACACAAAAGTCAGTAGTATAAGAAACATGTAATCCAAAGTCGTAAATAATGTAGGTCTATGGGTAATACTTTCGTTTAAGGATAGCTTTGGAGGATCATCGGATATTTCTGTTAATGATGCATATCAAGACATGCTTTTGTTTAAATACCCAGTGTACCTTTAAATCCCAAACTATCAAACTTTAGTATATATTGCAATAAAGTTTTGTTGGTATACAGGTCTAGTAAAACTAAGAGAAGAAAACTAACCAAGCGAGTTTAACTGGCCTGGAAAAGTCCTATGTGGACAGCGAAACTAGGATAAAATTATCGAGTTATTTGATGCTCGGGCAATAAACAACTGGAATCAGTTACCAGAACATGTTGTCACAAGCTCCACAACAAACAAACAATAATACGACATTCACAAATAAAAAGAGAGGAGGCACCTATTACGAGCTATAGCTCACTGCTTCCTTAAATCACTAGAGGTAAGAATCACAAAAGGTAAGAATTACAGAATGGCCTCAATTGGTCAATCCATAAGTAGTGACTGAATAAAATGGTTTATTTTACAAGTTTTAGCATAGTTTATAGTAAAACTAACCATGAAAAATAATCCAAGTGCAAACAACAGCAAGATTTAACCTTGTAAAATTTTACCAATGGTATTGATAAAATATTCTCTTATATCTAGTGTGATTGCACCTTCAAAGTCTGATTACAAAAAAAAAATTAGTAAAAGGGCAACCTATTAAAACAAGAATTCTGACCACCTAATTTAATCTTATGTGCAGGCATCACAATAATTTATTTTTTGGGTTTAAGGATCCTTTATCTGCTCCTATTAACAGGGAATTTGTTGCTGTCACGGTATCGATGGTGATCACAAACGTTGTTAAATGGAATTTATCTTCTATTCATCACTAGATTATCTATCACCTTTCAGATGATCCTAGGATTATCTGATCCACTGTGGTCCTGATCACGCTAATGATAAGGTCAAAGGTTAACTTGTACGTTCTAATCAGATGGTCTGTAAAGCTTGCTTGGATTATCTGGGATTTGAGCATCACTTCTGGTTAATCATGTCTACCCTTATGATCCCGCTTTGATCATTGGCGATCTGTTTGGTTTACTAGAAGCTAACATTTTGTTGATGATTTAATTATATAATGTAATCAATGGTAATCTTTCTACTGATAGAATTCTAAAACCATGAAGCATTACCAATGACGTAAAGAGATACTAAGTATACATTAATATTTACATTACATTAAAATTTTCTTCATTTCAAAGAACAAAACCTTTATATTAGACAGCTATATTAATATAAATCGCTATGATACCAAGTACCCAATCTGATTTTGTCAAGAGAAAAAATTGTTATATGCCCTATTTTGTGTCTTGTTTAACGTATGCTACAATCTCTATGTTAATTGTATTTCTTGTAGTTTTCATGGTTTCTCATGAAAATTGTAATGCCTCAAATTTTCATGCGCAAGATCAATTTTTAAGAATAAGTAACAAGTATACTGTACATATTGCAAAAAAATAGTTATTATGTTGCTTTGCCACAGAAACGTCTGAAACACAACTGAACAAACAACAAATTTGGACGTAAATCACTATAAAAATGGTCAATTTTACATTTGTATCTTTGTCAAATCCAAATTTAGAGTCTGCCAAGGTGGTATATCGTCTTACGCACTGTAGTAAAAAAAGTTGGCAGGGGTAGTATGTGTATGAATGATAATTACTAGTGAACCAAATACTTTGGAATTCTATTCCCTGCTAAACCAAGCCTCTCTCAAATAGAGATTCATTCCACTTTTGAGATTGAATGTTCTTAGTAGCTCTAGGCTCTAATTAGTGGCAGTTATTTACTGTCATAGCTAATAATAAAAACTCTTTAATTGGAGCTGTGGATTTAAATGGCGTTTAATTGGAAGCCTCTACTCGATGCTATGTTTAGACACCTCTCTTGCTTTACTGGACCCAGTGTGTTAAAGAAAAAAAAATTCTATTTAGAGAGAATTACAATTAAGTCCATATTATTCTGTAGTAAAAAAAAACCCTCTTAAAGTATTTATTTCCTATCACCTTCTTGAGTACTTCAAACATTTTTGTACAATTTATACCTGGATTACCCATCATACAAATTAGCCAAAAATATACACAGGAAATAGTTTGACGAAATCTGAAGTAGCAATTTACTTTGCCACATCTTCACAGCAGTTCATTCAAAATTAGCACAATCATTCTTTGTAAAGTGTAAGCTCATAATATTGCTATTCAGTCACATGGTTTGAATGACCCTCATCAATAAACCTCATACAATATGGAGCTCTTAGGTGAGGAAAATGAAGTATTCTTGAGCCAAGGATTTCATATAGAATGGTGTACTAGATATTTTTGGAAGAACATTCACTAATTGGACAATTTTAAAATATTACAATACATACTTTATTTCTGATTTTTGGAGTGTCATCTATTAACAAATAATAGCATTTTCTGTACAGATGTATCCAAGGTTACCTTTCTCTCTTTATATGCAAATATTCAAAATCCCTTTGCCAAGATAGAAACTTTGCTATTAACCAAAAATCTATGCTTCATAAGATTAATTGATAGGATGTCCTCACACATTTATGATGTAACCACCTAACAAATTTTTATGTACAACTATTCAAACAATTTTGAAAAGAATTATTGATGAATAAAACATTTCATATTTGTATTCAGATCTTTGGGTTAAATTCAAGCAGCAAAATACATAATTACAACAGTTTAAAATAGCAACTAAGCACCATTTCCATTTTTAAGTACAGTATTGGAAAGAACAACCAGAATTAAGATTTATTCAGGTTTTCTTAGCATACAACCAACCTTAGAACTTAACAATGAAATCGTGGTCATGCACCGTCATGTGGTGACACCATATGTTTCCTCAAACATGAGTGGGAAGTACTAGACTCAACAATGAATGATGATGAATAATAGCCTAATTAAATCTCTCCTGAAAAATATAAATTTGCACTGTCCACCACAACAAAGTGTACAGTCTGTACAGCATTTCCACAATTAACCAGGAATATTTCAGCAAATGCATTCACATATACAAATAAAACAATTCTTTTTATGGCTTAAAAAGCATGATGTAGATCTCGTAGTAGTAGCAGGAAAACTCGCTCTTGGATGTGGCACAACTTGTTGTCCTGCCACTTATAGAATGAGATCTATGTCATGCTTTCTAATATCATTGTAAGGCTTAGGGATGGTGGAATACTTCAAACCTCAGGATTGGAAGGCAAGCATGTTAACCACCAAATTTCAGTGCCACTCCAGTGTTATCAGTGCAGAAGCAACTGTAATATATCATATTAAAGCAATCCCTAATAGACTACATGCACAATGAAAAAATGAATCACAATCAATACTGACAATATACCAATTGCCATCACTAAGCAGAAAACTCTCACAATATCACACACGATCACCAAAGGCAATTGCAAGAGACACCTCCCTAAGACACGGTGTGTATATCAATAAAGGAGAGATGCACACAAAAGTTAATCACAATGCATATCAAAGCCAGCAGAAATGGTCCGGCTTGTCAGGCATTTGCTGGACCACTTTTTGAAAAATTTTAAAAAAAAATGCTTTACAAATTGTATTATAATTATGTGGACACTCCAACTTTGCCTAATCTCTTTTATAATACTTCCAGCGGTCTATTATATTATATTATAATAAATTGCAAATGACTAGCTCAAAGTCTATCACAATCTCACAGATCATAAGTGATCACAAGAGCCACCTCCCAAAGACGTTCACACAGCCATACCAATAGGAGGATGTGATTCAATTAAGCCTCTGATGAAATAGAAACTGAAGTGGTAGAGATAAGTTGTTTTTGTAGGCATTTAACCTTGGCCCAGGTGTTGCATTTTGCTGTAGGATTTCACACAAGGATATACTATTATACACAAAACAATCTCTGCAAATCCAAGAGACAATAGAGTTAACCAAAGAAAACCACAATGATGCTGCATGATTAAAGAATATACTCAAAAATATACCGATGAACAGAAAGTTATCTCAAGAAATGTATGTACCGGTAAATACATGCAAAATCACATAATCTCCAGGAGATTGTAACAAATTCAGGTCACCTTTTGTTATTTATTCATTTTTAAATGATAATTCTATTTAAAATATCTTATTTTAGTTAAGGGCTAGAAACTACACAATGGGTGTTTTCATAGATAATTTGCCCGTGTTGATTGTGCAGTATAATTGGTTATAATATTTTTGCTAAATTTTAAGAAGGAAGTCTGGAACTCGCACCTGAAAGATCAGAAGAATTTGTGATTTTGTGATTGTGTGGACATCCAAAGTGAATAAGTCTTTTTGACCAGCACTCCTACTGAGGCCACTTTCCCACAGAAAATACAGCAATATCAC
This sequence comes from Nesometra sesokonis, assembly GCA_025631205.1. NCBI lineage: Eukaryota > Metazoa > Echinodermata > Crinoidea > Comatulida > Antedonidae > Nesometra > Nesometra sesokonis. The sequence goes on from JAOTQE010006303.1 coordinate 7,983, forward strand.
AATAACCATGCCAGCACATTATTGCTAGTCTAAAACCCTTTCACACAGAAAATCCTTTTTCGGATATACAGTAGGTTTCCTGTGTTAAAGATGGTTAAAGGGTCCAATGGTAAGGTGTTGATACCACTGACATTACTATTATTAGTATTAAATAGTATCACTATAATCACAGATTCTATGCACTGTTGGTACTATATCAGAGTTTAAGCTACCACTAGTCAAATAGCCAAATTCTATGTCAAAGTTGAATTTGGCTAATTTTTTTTTTAATTCCAAATTAGCCAAGTAACTAATCAATTTTGAACTCATTTTGTTTACAGTATCATTTTGGCGGCTTTTGGCTCATCTAACTTGAATTTGGCTAATGATCTTGATTCTGAATTTCTTGAAGCTTAACCACTGCCATATTATAAACAGTAAAAAAACATATGAACTTGTCCAAATACCAATTTAATTACACAAGTAGTAATATCCCAAACCTATTTCCTCCCGTTCTATTCAGAGGATACTGATGACAATACCTATCGTTTAGTTCACTCGCAAGAACACCAACAACAGATTATAATGTCATCACAACTAATATCCATATTAATTTCTGTTACAATTATCCTATAGTGTTCCTGGTTATCTAAATGCTAATTTGCCGCTTGATATCTTCAGAACTCGTAGATGGACATGACCATCAACTAATCAAAATTGATGGAGATTATATCCAGAGGCAATAAATGTGTTTATTTGTATACAGTATGTATAAAAATGACCTACAAAATGAACAAACCTATATTTTTAGCTCTGATGAAAGCTCTAACGGCACCATCTTATTAAGCAATTTTACAATGCACCTTTTAGATTTTGTAACTTGAAAACCTAAAAACCATCACCAACAATTTTGAAATTAACTAGATAAATATTAATTATTTAATAAGCTTTTTACACTGAAAAATTGCCAAATATTTACAGGCTGCCAGCCTTTTACTGTTTATTCAGTGGTGGATCTAGGGTGTGAATAGGGTATACGCTAGCCACCACCCTTCATTTTCAGAAAAAAAATTAAAATGAGGAAAAAAAAACTATATTTTCAGAAAGGATAAACCCCCTCATATGCCCACCCCCCACTCGGTGCTACACACCTTACCAGCCCTGCCCCCTCCATTTTCCAAATCCTAGATCCGCCACTGTTATTTTGCTCATTTCTAGCATATAAAATGTTGCAAAATTAGGGATATTTTTTTAATATCCCAATTTCTATTGCCATGGCCTTAATAATTTCTTTAATATGAGCAAGTTATTTTCAAAATCATTTTTTGTAATTTTTCAGGTGACAGTACACCTTTAATTATAAAATTACAGTACATTATATTTATTTGTTTTTTAGTTTTGTATAAAAAAATCTTAAATGAAATTTGCCAACTAAAAATTGATTAATAATTACATATATTATAGCTATATGAGTATACAATATATATATAATACTGCATACAAAGCATCTACATACACACTACAAATGATACATTATGATAAATATGCTTTATGTTTTATCATAAATGCATTATTTAGTATTTGTATTGCATCAAAAAATAGGCCAAGTATGACTACACATCTATAAAGTATAATAACAAGTCAATTAAGATTAAATGTAAATTACCTCCCAAGCCATAAACCTGCTTTAACTCTGATTCTAAACAAATCCAATAATCAATTGAATTTTGTGTTACTTGTTGTATAACTGTTGCTAAGGAACGCATCCCAACAAATATTCATTCCCACTTCTGTTGTTGTTGTATTATAACAAACAAAGTTTATTTTTTGCATTATGTTCTCATTATTTTATTACAAATGGAAGTAAATTAATAACAATAATAATAAAATAAATACTTTCCATATGTGGCAGAATAGGGGGATGGGGGACGTGTTCATCCAGTAATAACTCAGGAGGAATATTCCCTCCCTGAAATGTCACTTCAACTACAAAATAAGATAGATTGAATTTTATTTTGTTGCTATGATACCTCCTTCAGGGACCAAGGTAGAACAAATTAATAGGCAATAACATTTTTTTTGCTTATCTAGTTCTAATCGGGTTGGGAACCCTCTTTGCTGATACCTGAATCTGCATCCCCAGGGGTGGGGTAGCTGAGGAAAATTTAACCTCATCCCCGCTTATCCAAAAACTTTCCGCCGCCTCAGATACTTTTAATCAAAATTGGAAAACAATTTCAAAGAAAATGGTTTACTGATAGGCCTACTTAATGCATTGGTTTGTTTTACACTACAGTACAGTGTACAGTTGAACTTTTCAATTATAAACTTTTCATTTATGTAACTCCTAATATTAATGCCCAATTATATAATATTGATTTATTTTGGGATATTTTCTCCTAGCTTATTTAAAAAGCAATATCTAAAAAACAAATAAATAAATAAATCTGTATTCTGCAAGTCCATTTCTACAAATATCAAAATGTCATTTATACATTACTAAAAAATGATATATAAATGAGCTTTGCACAGCATAACCATTATAAAAATAATACCTTAATAATAGAACATTAGCAATGAGCATAACTTATCGTAATCCTAACCATTAGTATTATATTATTACAAGGTAATATTATAGTGGAGAGATATTTTAGGAACAAGGCCTACAGGGAGATCAGTAAAATACAAGAAATATTTGACAGGTAATCCATCTTGCCTGAATGCAGATAAAGACATGTTAGATGGAAAGTGAAAACTGTATTAACATAAAGAATATGCAATAGTACATGTATAGTAAATCAATGAGAAATTTTAAGTATATTAAGATATTGTGAGTTTTTATTTTTTATGATCCAAAAAAAAATAAAGATTGAAAGAAGATTGAATTACAAGTTAGATACTTGCTGTTTCACTGGCTAACAATAAGGCATTATCTTTAAGTGAAGATATTATGTTGATTGTGGGCAGTAGTATAGATGCAGTTACGCAATGGTGAAATGGATAAAATGATTCACTGAGGAGTTACCACTTGGTATGATCCAAGTGGGGTATGTGGGTGCCTGTGTCTTTAAGAATGTTGTCATAGACGTGTGGCAGCTCTTAAGTTCCATCATCCCTGTTCATTTTATTGGGGTTTATTAGGAGCATGATCAGACCCAACGATCAAACGGAACGTAATACACATACATGGCATACAGTTATTTGTGTCTGAACTAGCTGGCAATTAGTGTAAGTACTAATCCCATCGGGGGG
>JAOTQE010006314.1:0-11213 GCA_025631205.1 Nesometra sesokonis
AATGAAATAAAGTTTTTTATGTTTGTAATAATTAATAGTAATTTGTGGTATTTTTTATTTTTTACTATCTTTAATTTTAAATTTCATTGTAACATGCCTACCTATGCTAAGCTAGGCCCTATATTTTTATTCTTTTTAACTCAAATTTTTCCGGATGTTACTTGGTGGTTTCTTTCTCCAATTCCCTTGCCTTCGAAGTATAGCTTACTGCTTTCTACTGTTTCTGATTGGTACTCACTCTTGTTCGTTTCTGCCCTCAAGCAGGCGCGGTGTCAAGAAAATTGACAAACAATAAACATTGTAGAAATATAAGATATCATTAACCATTTCAAAATTTGCTAGGGCCTAATTTATAATTATGTTATGAGATAAATATAAACTAAAAAAGTGCAGTACTGCCTAACTTCCTTAATTTATAAATTAAAAAAATGCATGCTCAATTATTATTTTCGTTTCGGGACGAAACGACCAGCAGCTAATTCTCACCGTATTGTGTGCCTTGGAGATCATACTGTTGCATACGATAAACTGAAAATTCATGAGCTGCATCAACTGGAACACACGGCGAAATCATGATTAAAACCGGTACAATTAGTATAATTGTTAAAGGTATACTACCCCTAAACATGTCAATCATCACATTGGCTTCTTCAATCCACATTTTGACGCTTATATTTTTCGTTAAATTATGTATTACAATTTCACACGTGAACCAAAAAAAAAGCCAGCACCCGATAGCGAATTAATGAACTTTATGACCGATTTTCCTTTTATGCGTGTACTCTAGGCACACGACAGCCGTTTAAATATTTTCTGTTGCAAAGGTTAAGGTTGGATGTATAGGACTGTTAGTTGGAGGGTAAATAGACGTACAATCAACGTTCTCTGTTCTGTCTCTCTAGCACGCTCAGCAACCTTTTTGCACACGTCGTCGCAGTGGTAAGGTGTAGTTTAGATATGGCCTACCCTAGGCCTAGAAGCCTAGGGCCCTATTCAGAATTGTATGGTGTTATGTATAATAAATGTATTGATTATCACCAGTAATGTTGTACTGGAAATAAGCATAATATGTGGACTTAAGGCTAGGCTAAGTATATGGGGTGGAAAAGACGCCGAGAGAGGTCGTCCATCCATCATCCAGAGAAACAAGGTGATTTGATTGGTTCAATAAAAAGACCTGGATGGTTTTGACCAGGTTCAAGTTTGGTTTATCAAATAGAAGCACTCGGAGAGCTTAAACCTCTGTTGAGCGACCTAAATTCTCGCAAATGCAGCTTTAACCTTTACCATTTCTGTACACACTGTGGTTGTTGGGATTTAAACTGGATGGCAGGAATAGATTGCCACCAAAAGCTACCAGAGTTATAGTGCTGGTTCTTGTACATTGCGGAAGCTATCGGCATGGCCACATAGGCCTAGGGCCTATGCATCATATATTTTTTTCTATCGGCACAAGTCGACCGTGCATCGTGGCACGGTCAACCGTGCGTGTTTATTGAATGTGGCTAAATGCACGGTCAGTCAATCCATGCGCTGCATGGCAACCGATACAATACTTTCTCGGCCTATGTTGGCGGGTTACAACGCTTTGGGATAGGCCAGTATAGAGAAAAACTACATCCACTACTATTATATGATACTTAAAAATAATGTACAAGCCTAAGAATTTAAAAAAAGATATTTTTGCTTGCCATTTCAAAGTTATTTTTGAGTTTTTCTCTCCTTTTTGAAACTTTCTAATTTCTTTTTTTTTTCTTTTTCGTCTCGTTGCTTTATGTCTGTCCACTGTTTTTTACTGTTTTCTATGCTTTTGTACATTATTGCATTTTTTTCCCAATTATTATTATAATTAGTTAATCATACAATAGCATACTTGCCAACATTTGTACTCTCGAAAGCGGTAGGCCGTCTCGTTGTCGCGAAGCAAGTGCACCAGCGCCCCCTGATTTACCGGATTTTGCTTTGATGAGCAAAGAGAAAATAGGTCATTTCGCTCTGATCGATTTCCGTTATTGGGGGTATTTGCACTGAAAATACTTACTTTTAGTGGCAATTCACTGCGTAATTTCATGTTTTTTGGTGTCTTTGACGGTTTTCATTGTGTACATTGTTATTTTGGTCTTAAGTTTCAAAAAGCGGTAGGAAGGTCGAAAAAAAGCGGTAGCCTACCGCCAAAATCGGTAGGGTTGGCAGGTATGCAGTAGCTTAGGCCTAAGAAATTAAGTTGGTTGCAATCATTCATGGGATCGAGGATTTTGCGAGAGGGGTGGCACTATTTCAGATCTGAGTAAACGTGTTCCGATTTTAAATTTTAGAAGGAAAAAAGGGTAACTGTTTTAAGGTGTTTTTGGCTCGAGTCCTCTATACTTTTTTTTTTGGTGGATACTGTACATTGGGGCACACGTATTATGAGGGGCCGCATGTACTTTGACAATATTACAATATAATGGACCACTCCCCTTCACCCTAATCCCCTCCCTATTCAAGCAAAATTAGAGGTACGATCCAGCTCAATTGGGCAATTTTTTGACATTCGAGATACAAATGGCTATTTTAACAAATTGATAACTGGGATAACTTAAACTTTTGAGTGGGGTTTTTCTAAATAGGGACGGCAGACAAAAGACAAAAGTACTTTTGAGGCCTATGGTCAAGTTGTAATTTTTTTATTCGAACAGTAGGCCTATTATATTTATGGGTTCATTGAAGAAATAGCACGATGTCAATGCTAAAAGCCCCTTTTAATAATTATGATTGGGTAATAATTCCATGTCAAATCAACCAAGAATTTTCCTCAATCTCTTAGATTTTTTTTTTCAAAACTTGTAATTTGATTTGCCACCATATGAAACGACCAGAACTAAAAATTTTTGGTTTCGGCCCACTAATTAGTGAGATAGGGGTTGCTGAACTTTTTGCTTTTTTGCTTTTTGCTTTTTACCTCGTGCATTTAAGTAACCATATCTCAGTAAGTATAAAACCTGAAAATGAGTCTGGTCTCATTTTAAAGCTAAAAAATAATTCTATAAAATTACTTATAACTTTATGCTGTATAACATGAATTTTTAACGGGAATTCTAAAATATAAAGTTCGAAGTTGAATAAAAAAAATTATCACTTTTGTTTTCCTTCAGACTTTTGTGAGATATGTATCATGATATAAAGAAGATATCGTGAATGTTTGAAGATGGGTGCTCTAGTAGTTTTTGAGTTAGAAGCATTTTAGTGTGAAATTTAGGCGAAATTTCAGTTTTGTTGCCTATACATATTCAAGATCTAATGTGTAAGCAAAATTATCAAATACAATCAGCTGCTTACTGCATCACAAGCCACTTTGCTTGCTAAAAATTTGAACATTGGTGAACAATATTGTGTATTGAGTGACGGATACAATGTTGTACTTTGAAATTGCCATATTGACAGCTGAAAACTGTTTGAATTTAGAGAAAGTCTTCTGCTGAAAGATGTGCTATGGTGTCATTGAATTGTTACTATGATCCTGGTTTAATTTTAATGGCAGCAGCTTCCCAGAGATGACAGCCTTGTTAGGGGATGGAGGTTCTGCTACAGCCCTTACAAATTTTACCACAGCATCCCAGCCTGAACCACCTTGATCTACCACCGATATATGTTCAGAATCAATAATTTAAATGTAAAAAAATGAACATAATTTATTGTTAGACCCAAAACCTGTAAATTTATGAGCAGTATTGCCTATCGGCAACCTGCGATTGTCAACACAATCCTATGTAACTCATCTCAATTTTAATTCAAATTGATAACTTTTTTGCGTCAGGATTAACGTCAAAAGCAACTTGAACACATTTTACTGTTACGAGCTTCCAATCACGAGGTTGATGGTTCGAGGCTCACTCTGGTCGACTGTTTGTGTTCCTAGGTAAGACACTTTATCCACGTTGCCTCTCTCCACCCAGGAGTATAAGTGGGTACCTCGGAGTACAAAGACCATATGCGCTGATTACGGCTGCAACATTATGGAATGGATTGTATTCCATAGGTGTTTGTCCCAATCTTGGGTAATAATTGTGAAGTGCTTAGAGGACATGGCAAACCTCAATTCAACCAATGTTGGGCCTTTCTCCAAAGTTGAATGTGACTACTTATTTTAAAGCTAAATTAGCCAAATTGCTAAGAAAATATGCTTGTCTCGGAAATCACTAAATACTGCGATACAAAATTGTTCATTGTTTGTTTTTTTCTTAAATATTGTAACATAAAATATTCTTTTTTTCAGGTCTTTGTAGTATCAGCAGAATGGCTACACGTAATACTTCACCAGAAATAAGGTATACTCAGGTAGGTAGACCAATATCCCCTCAATTTTTAGTCATGTTAACTTTTACGCTAATAATACTTTTTACCACAAAGTAGTGTTCATATTTGGTAGCCTTTGGGAAAAAAATGTGCAGAATTTAAAGAAAAGAGAGGAAAGCTGCAATGTGGATATAGAACTGTCTTATCATTTGCTTGTCAAGGTCACCTCACCACTAGCAAAAGTCGGATTTTAAGGTTTTTTGTTTATTTATTTTAAGAAAATTCAAACATTTCAAGTGAACATGACAGAAAAAAAATACCATTTGAAATAGTAAAGTGAGTAAAAAAAAACCAAAAAAACTGGGATTTCCCCAAAAGTGGTGCGCATGTGGTGATAAGCTAAAAAAAGCTCCTATTTTTTATGGGCCTAACAAATGTCATTAGAAAATCATTCAGGCATAAAATGACTGTAATTTTGAAAACCAAGGACGCCGCCTTTGTTTTCTATTGTCAACGCAAGGAGGTTTTGTTCTCTATAGGCAACCAATGATCATCCATCGTGACAATATGTCATACCCAGTGTAGCTTTACCTTCAAAAGTTACAACTCAACAACCTTGCAATTGAAGTAACATGTTGCCAAATACATATCACCAGTTTAGTTTGCTTTATGCTTTAATAGCTATCATTTTGAATTTATCTTTTTCCAGTTATTCATTAATAATGAGTATGTTAATTCAGTGAGTGGTAAGACGTTTCCCACAATCAATCCGTGCACTGCAGAAAAGATCTGTGATGTCCAAGAGGGTGATAAGGTATAGTAATTTTAGCCAAATAACATTATTAAAGGTCTCAAATTTGAGCTTTGGACAGGCAAAGCCAGTATTGGCCTGGTTTGAAAGAGCATCACTGGCATAAATAGACTACCAGAGGCTATTTAAACACAATTTACTGTAAAACCCGTTATTTTCAAGCGCCCTTAATTTTCGTGATGACCCGACGACCGCGAAAATTAAGGGTGCGCAAAAATCGCGAATGTTATTGGTCAAAAACGATTGCCAAAACCGATTTTACTAATAAAGATTATAATGTATAAAATAACTGATCTTTTTTTCTTTTTGTTTAATTGACAATAATTGATGAATTACGACAAAAATGCTACAAACAAACAGTAAAATAGAGTATATGACTGACCTCCCATGAAAGAAAGCAGAGTAGGCCTATCGGTATCTATAGGCCGCTATCGATAGGATTGCAATTGCTGCTATAGCATCGGGACCACAGTGATTTATTAAAGCATCCCTTCGCGAAAATAAAAGGTCGCGAAATTTTAGGGCTGCGAAAATACGGTTTTACAGTATCCTGTTGCATTTATTGAGAATAAAGGGAAATAAGGCAAAAAATTGCCTTAATGAACTTGTTAATGAACTTGTTAATGAACTTGTTAATGAACTTGGTAATTTTTTAGGGTACTAAAACTTGGAGGAGATGGCACTTTGGTTAGGGTGAGATTTTCTACCTTGTGTAATAAATCTGCTGACTCTGAAATGTTCAATTAGGTTTTAAAAATTAATTAAAAAAAAAATGAAAGTTTATTTTTTGGTTTGTTAGTGAACTCTTCAATAAATAATAATTAATTGGAAAACTACTTTGTTCCAACCTCTGATTGTTTTTTTTTTTACAGAAAATTAAAATAATAATTTTAATGATTGTTACAATGATTATGTGATGACTTGTTGTGCACGTTAATAAGAATTTGAACAATCACAACTGAAAGCAACTGTGCTCATGTCGCCCAGTTTCAACGACTGTCAGTTTATCACAGTATTGCAGTTCATACTCCAAGTCATGAAGTCAGGCGTTTGAAGCTTATGCTGGCCTGTTGCTTGTAATCTTGAATAAAACACCTATGTTGCCCTCTCCACCTAGAAATATGTGGGTGCATGATGTGGGCGTGGGCGCTGGTAAGGGATAGGGGGGTTTGAAAAACCTCCTTTTTTCTTCACAAAAAATTAAAAATTGCCACAACTAAAATTGCATAGGGTACCTCTCTATGGTATTTTATTAATAAATAATTAATAACGACATTTTAAAACAATGAAACAAGATAATGTATATTACACGGATGTAAAGGACCGAAATGCTGTTTTGTTATCACACACGCCTTTATTTTTTGGTTTTTTTTTTACAACAAATGCATGACGAGACAGATGATTCCATTCGGATGAGTAGTAAATTAGAATGCACCAGCCAAATATTCAATAGTATAGCTGGATGCCTCACTGCCTGTGGGGGGGGGGGGGATTGGACGTTCCAGCCTACTGTCTCTTCACCTTGGAATTTAACCCCTCTTAAAAAATCCTGCCTGCATCCATGGTGTGTGGTACCAAGGTCAAACGTACTGCAATATAATGGAAATATTCCAAATGAGACTATGTGTGTTTAACATAGGTGGTTATATCCATGACTCAGATAAAAGTGCGAAACATTTAGAGGAAAGTGCCATACTGTATAGTATATAATTATAATTAATTTATAAAATCCAAAAACAATTCACAATTTTTTGCAAGTGTGCTTGAGTGTACTGAGTATTCTATGTATTTCACGTTAAGAGTTTTGGACAAAATTTCTAGCTTGTCAATTTCTCTAAATACTATTGTAAATTTATAGATTGGATTATTGATCTTTACACAAATTTACAACATACATTTTGTTTTTTCGTAACAGGCAGATGTTGACCTTGCTGTAAAGGCTGCAAGAGAAGCATTCAAGCTTGGATCACCATGGCGACGACTTGATGCCAGTAAGAGAGCTGTGTTGATGAGGAAGCTTGCTGAGCTATTAGTGCAAAATAAGGACTACCTAGCAGTAAGCAATATTGATTTCAAATAATGATACACATTATTATCAATTCACAATGTGATTGAGAAACGGTTTCCAAGAAAAGAGAAATAAGAAACTTCAATAAATAAAGCTATTTTAATAGCTTTATTTATTGGAACGTCCTTATTAAAATAAGGACGTTCCAATTGATGACATTAAAAAAGTGGCACTGTAGCCTGGTGGTTAACATGCTTGCCTTCCAATCCCAGGGTCCTTGGTTCAATCCTGACCAAGTGCTAGGATTATTTTGATGACAACAACGCCACTGCCTAAGCCTCATAATGAGTTATAAACATATTTTATATACATCCTGTAATTGGCGTTTACGCTGTTTTTTTTTTTTTTTGTTTTTTTTTTTATTTCATTTATTCAGTGTAGAACACCAAGGATAACCCACGAAAGTCTGAAGTGGACTTATTTCCAGTGGGGTCCTTCTGGTGGTGATTGGCCAGTACACCGGGAAACAATTCCCTACTCTTTTTCGAAGAATGCACTGCGTTCTTTAGCGTGCACATGAGCCATGCTGTACACAGGACCAACAGCTTAACATCTCATCCGAAAGACGGTGCGCTAGTAACTTGTAGTTCGACCCTCCAGCCGAAACAAAAGGAGAGTGGAGTTGTGTTGAATCGAACCATGATTGAGTCACGGTTCAGCAAACAGCACAGTGATTTCGACCAGCTAAACCAACTGAGCTAAATGCCACTCTGTTGGATATGGATGAATTAAAAAAAGGAAATTAAAATGGTAATGCAAAATATGCAATACATAAGTTTCATTTTATAATCACATAGTTTTCCAATTATGTTCTTTATTATTATTATTATTAATTTTAGTCTTTGGAAACCCTGGATAATGGAATGCCATACTTTGAGTCTGAGATGTGGGTAGACTCAATTTCTGATACACTGACATACTACGCTGGATGGTGTGATAAGGTCCATGGAAAGACTATACCTTTAGGTAAAAAAATACAACCTTGACAAAATTTGTATGAATTGTATCATTGTTGACATTAGGTGCACATCCCCATTAGAAAGTTCTGTCAAGTCTTATCACAATGGATAATTGAATTAGTTCCCATTTGATCGCTTAGCTCTACAGTACCTTCCTATCATTATAAACAATGAATGTGATAAACAAGTGAGGCGTTTAATTCAAAATTACCCTACATTTCTTTAAAAAGGGTAAAATTGATAAAACGTGTTTAAGGGAATGTATATGTAATGTTTGATAGATGGAGGTTGTGTTGGTGATGGTGGTAGTAGTGATTCTGGTAACGGTGATGTTGATGATTTCGATATCATGATAGTACTGGGGATGTTAGTGTACATGATGGTGATATCACTTCCTAAATCTCAGAAACGTATGTGCTTTGAAAAAAGCTGTACAGTTAAGAATTGAACAGAAAAAAACAAACACGACCAGTCTTCTCCCAATTGAAAAATTTGTACCGGTAAATTGTCGAAAAAAAAACCCACTTGTTAGGCATTGCTTTTGGGTTGGTTTTGTTCCTACTCCAAATATCTACATAACTATAGGCCTCTATAAACATCCTGTATTCTCTGTAATACCAAAGTAAAGGAGGGCAAAAAGCATATGACAATCAAAATTATATCAAAATTAATAAACAAAATGTTACTAGTAAATTGTAATTTTTACCGGTAAATTTGATGGCTAAAACCATACTCGGGAGTACACTTGATGGTAAATATCATCCCAGTGTTCATTGTGAAAAATGCTTTTAACAACTGCATTCTTATGTGGTCAGATTTATAGATTATAGAATGAACTAAAAAAAAACAAACATGATAAATATCATCCCAATGTTCATTGTGAAAAAAGCAATATTTTAACGACTGCATTCTTATGTGGTCAGAATTTATAAATTATAAAATACTCCTGACAAACTAATCAAAAAGTGAAAAATGCTGTCCCAGTATCTGTAAATTGTAAAAGTACCCTAGCAAATTAATCAAATTGTTAAATAGGATAATGGCCAGTTGAAAATGTACAATAAACTTAGCCCAGAAGACTAGTATAAGAAACATCGATAAAGCCCTGGACTGTTGTTATGTGCATGCTTTTGTCATGAGCAGGTACTTTTGTGTCATTTTTAAAAGTTTTAGATTTAATTTTTGACTTTTGTGATCTGTGTTAATTTTGGTCTTCCATTTGCCTTATGACAGATGGAGATTATTTCTGCTATACTAAACTGGAACCTGTTGGTGTGTGTGGAGCAATTATTCCCTGGAATTATCCCATTGATATGTTGGGATGGAAGCTAGGTCCAGCGATTGCATGTGGGAACACCATGGTTATTAAGCCTGCTGAACAGACACCACTGACGGCAATATTCATCGGGTCACTCATCAAGGAGGTAATTCTATCTTTTACTGGTCTAACATTGCTCTTGGATAAGGACTATAAACTGTAGGTCAAGGTACCAAAATTGGTCCTGTATACTTTAAAAACCTAGGCCATAGTGTATACGTGTGTTCGCCAGTGTGATTATGCACTGTATTTATAGTAGGATTTGAATACACAGTTGAAAGGTGATATAGACAAGTGGTAAGCAAGTTCTCGTAATAGATTATATTACAAACAACACATATATGAGATGTTGCAAAACCAAACTATTTGTACCAATATTGTGTAAAATCAAGTGTGACTGGAAGATTCAATCTCTCATTTTTTCCTTCAAAATTCTCCCAATATTAATATTGCATTTGAAATATAGGAATCTTTATCTTTTCTTGCAAATATACATTTTGGTACATTGCATTGCAATAAATGATTTTGTTTGCGTGGATCACGGTATTTGGAAAAATTGGAATTCATCACTTTTTGTGAAAGATAAACACAATTCAAATTACTGTTCAACATATCCGTCATAGTAATTAAAAAACTAAATTTTAAAATTGGGAGTTGGAACTACATTAATGGGTATAAAATGTTGTTGGGATTAGTCAGTTCACAGGAAGAATGATGATGATGATGTTCCTCATGGGCATCACCGGTGGGGGGGTTTGGGGTTTGGTGGGGGGGGGGGAGATGCGAAGGGTGCGAACCCGTCTCGAGACCCAAAAAGAAACGGAGCTGCAGTTGAGTCAAGCGCACATCAAAAGCACAGAATATGTGGTAAATAACTTTTTTTTGCTTGTCAAAATGAAAACTCCAGGGGCGCCCCTGGAGTAGATATGTTTTGTCTTTTTTTTTTTTTCAAAAATGCACCCCCTCTTGAAAAAAGCTGGTGACGTCCCTGTACCTAAACACTGTTAGGTAGTTTCAACCCGTACTCTAATCCAAATGTATAAAAGGAAATATAAAATTTTACTTTCAATGAAATATAAGATATCAAACCAATAACTTTATTTTTCTAGGCTGGCTTTCCTCCAGGTGTCATCAACATCATCCCAGGCTATGGCCCAACAGCTGGGGCAGGAATAAGTGAGCACATGGACGTTGATAAGGTGGCATTCACAGGCTCAACTGAGGTAAGCAGAGGACAGTGTGAATGTTAAGCAGTATTAGCTATTAGGATGTCCATTTAGCTCACCAGCATAATCTGGTAGCTTTATATTAGAGGCGACAGCGATGAGATAAAAAATATAATAAATAGCACAAGAATGAGCACACGCGATGTTTGCGTTATTTAGAATGAAACTCTTAAACGGAACACCAGACACGCTCGATGGCCAATTTTTCTACCAGATGCAAGGCCTGCACATTGGAAAGTAATTGGAATAACTCTTGGGTAGAGGTCAAAATTGCGCTATAATATTTTAAAGTAATAATTTTTTTTAAAACTTTATTTCTAAATGTATATATCCTATTTATGTAACGACAGGGAACAAAATAACCGGTATCGCATCGCACTTTGCGTTCCACTTTGGGGGGTTTTGCTAACCATTTAACGCTATCAGTTCGTATCAATGCTAGCCAAGATTTTCCATAAGACAAAACTATCTTCTAAAACCGGTAACAACAAATTTACGTTACCAATGCTTTATACACATTCGCGTAATTAAAATTAATTTACACCCCCGCTTTTAA
>JAOTQE010006325.1:0-11213 GCA_025631205.1 Nesometra sesokonis
ACTTTCAACCTGTTATGATTGGGTTTTCTGTGATTTTTCGGAGGTTTGCGGGGTTTGCGCAAAATAGCAATACCCGAATATTGACTGTTGTTTGTTTATACAAGTACTTAATAAACTGTTTCCAAATTTTATCAGCAATAGACATTTTAAGAGTGGTTATGTACAGGTAGTTATGTAGTTTTTTATTTATATAGCACCTTATACTTTATTGTCTCAAATCACTTTGGACTAGATGTTACACATTCATATGACTTTCTACTCTCCTACGGATCACGTCATGTCATGCAGTAAGTACTGGCTTGCACTTGTGCCCTTTCGTCTGTCCACAACAGGGGTATTGTATGAACCAGTACATCAGGGTAACGCCCTACTCGTCTCAAAAGTTGTACTGGGTTCTTTATATAGCACATGAGCCATATGTGTACACTGGTCTTACGGTTTATAGTCCTTATCTGAGAAGACTTCTTCCACCACCGGAACCATGGTGGCGAGCGGGCCTCGAACCATGCTGTTGTTATTGCTATGGTTCACAATTCCCCTGCGACTGGTCGTTGAAATAATAATGTAGAAAAAATGTTTTAGTTTTGTTGGCTTCAAAAAATCTGATTTTTACTAATAACCTTATTACCAGGAAGATGAACAAATGACGATAATAATTTAAAACTAAAAGTATAATTTCCATCAATTGCCTGTCAACAGTCACTTGATAAATCATCATCTTCAAAACCTACTCTGCTTGTCATAACTTAGCTTGTCGTACAACAAGGAGTACACATCAACACCAGGACGGAAGCTATTTATCAGATCACAGTTTATTGTAAAAAAATATTTTGGATTTAGATGAGATTTAAATCTGAAGATTATAAATCCATAGCAACAAGCCAAATGAGTCAATTGATTAATTAATGACAGAAAAGTAAAGGGCTCACAATATTACAATGATGATAATCTATCTGTATTGGAGAAAGTGTCATTTAGCTCAGTTGGCTAAACTGGTGTTAGTCAACGTGTTATTTGCTAACAAGGAGGTTTTGGTGCTAAACTGTGAAGACTTGCTGGTTCCTGGTTCTAACATTACCACTCTTGAGCCTTTTTCACACCAAAAACACCACAATGTTACCATAACCACGCCTGCATTATGCCAGTATAAACCCTTTCACACAGAAGGTCAAGGTTTGCTGTATTTGAGCTTGAAGGTTGAAATACCAGTTAATAGTGCACCATCCTTCAGAGGAGCCCTTAAGTCAATGGTCCATATCAAGGATGGTTCATGCATAAGATAAATAATGCTTACTCTTTGAAAAACAGAGGATTTTCTCCCAGTGTACACCTCCAATAACCAACAGAAGGTCCCCAATGGAAACTGTTATCCTTGGTGTCTCCAAACACACACAAAAAAAAATCAAAATCTATATGTAATTTTTGTTATTATTTCTGAACATTTGACTAATATCGCCCCAATACTGTAATCTATATTTGATTTTTTTAAAGCAACAATTAGAATATTAATATAGTAGATCAGTGCTTCAAAATAAATCTTGGTAAGAATACAATTAGATTGTATTTAAGCAAATGGATACAAAGAAAGAATAGAAAGAAAATAACATCTATTTTCAAAATACAATATGAAAACATTGCATTATTAAACAGAGGTAGATTTATTGAGTACAAAAATATAATATTACCATAAGTAATTCTCATAAAAAGACAAAGACATTTTAATAATTGACTAGTTTTTACAGCAACTTTTACGAGTCTTTTGTCCTAAAATGTGGCAGAGCTAAGCCAAAAGAATGATAAGCAACAAACCTAGTTTTATACAATAAAAAGAATATGGTTTATTTTTCTTTTTCATTCAACTTTCCCTACCAAATTAACAATTTTCATATATAAGATCAATTTGATTTTTAAAAAATGTCATCTAAAATGTGCCTATCACGGTAATCTGATAAGCAATTTTCCAATGCAGTTTTTTCTAAACATACTTTCTAAATGTTCAAACTTTGATTGTTTAGGCCTATAATTTTGCAAGGAAATACGCAAAGAAATATGTTATGAAATTGATGTTTTTGCATGTTAAAGATAATAATGTGAAGGTTCATAATCTCAACTTTCAATTTTTTTATCCTCCGTAGGCTTGAGGCTGCCACATAGAATTTAGCTACATAGCACAATGGAATCTTGTGTAACAAACATTATAGCAAGTCAATGGACGCATAGGGTGTAGGTAGTCTACTGTATATATTTAGCATCTAGAATGATGAATCACACTCTCCAATTACTGGTGGTATGTTTAATTATGGTAATCTACTATCATTCAACAATAATATTGTTTTTCATAGACTTTGATACACAATGACAGTTTTTATATCAGTTTTAATAAAATTAAGTAAACAATTGTTGTTTCCAGATTAAACGAAAGAGATTTGAATTTATATTCTAGTGGTAAAAATTTGATGGATTGGACAAAAAAATTAAATTATTAATAAATTGTATTGTTCAGGTTAAAAAATTGAATATGGAGATGAGGATTGTTAAAAATAATTGTTATTATTAATTAATATTATTATCATAAAAAATATTTTAGGTTGACATGATGCTGAGATACCATCTCTTACAAATTTCATGTTTTTCCCCTTTTTTATTCCTTACTACCTAAAAATATAATAAACATCCATTGTTTATTGTATGCAACTTCATATTTTATTATATAATAATTAAATGTATGTTTTACTTCTCAAGATCTCCTAAAATTGGTAATATTGCTGTTAAATGTAAATAAAATGAAATGTGTAAAACACTGTAACGCTATGTATTAAAGATTGATATTCGTGCATGTAAAGCCAGGCACTCACTACGTTGCACAACTAAACCTTGCACCCTGTGTGTGTGGTTTCCAGACCCGATGACAGTCTTCTACTCATCAGCCGATGGTTTTTTAGTGATTCAACAGGTAAAAAACCTTCGGCTGATGAGTTGAAGACTGTCACCATGTAACCACACACACAGGGAGCGAGAGTTCAGTCGTGCGACCATCGTACGGCCGTCGCACAACGTAGTGAGTGCCCGGCTTAGGAGATAAATCATTTGAAGTAAAATGTCAAATAAATATAGAACTCATAATTTGTAAGGTACTGGTATATGGTACGACAAGTCCTTATAAAATTATCATCTTGCATTGATAGGCAGAATATAATGTATCTTATGAACTAAATGTAATTAAAATATGTTAATGATTCGTTTGTTCAATATGCTTTAGTACTGTAGCTAAAATTCTCCAATACTTAAAACCACTACAATCATCCACCATACAAATTATGACCTTCCAACACAAAGGTTTATCTAGAGCTCACAATGGAAATACTCTTGTACAGTTACATTCCCACATTGTTGTTAAGGTTAGTCGGCATTGATGATTGATTCTAATTGGGCCAAATAGCTTTAGTTTAGCCCTTTGTGATGTCCAGTTAAAGTCCAGTCTGACCGCCGAGAAAGAACTTAATGAAAAGAGTACAGCACCAAGGTTAAGGAATTAACTTAAGTTCAAACAGAAAGAACTTAATAAACTTTAAAAGGAGGACAGTTTGAAGGTTGAGAATGAGAAAAAAACTACTACTGCAACTTTAGTATTTAACGACTACTCTACAATTACAGTTTTATATTATTGTAATACAAATCTTAACTTCATCTTATACCAGCAGTAGTCCAAGGTAAAATACTTGATTAAATGTCCTAGAAATAATTATTTGATTTATATTCTTGATTTAAAAAACACAAGTAATCTGAAAATTTTACTTTAGGTGAACAGATGTAGACATTTTTTGAGAAATGATAAGATTAATTATAAAATAACTGCATATGTCCCTATTATATTTTTATTAAATATAATATTAAAATAATTACTGTTAATTGTCTTAAGAACATCTACAAATAGTTTACAATTGGTAATAGGAAGAGATGAAAGAGATTATTTTTTGGAAGTAAATATTACCCAATACAGTATAAAATATAATATAAAAATAAAAATAAAGTAATTAAATATAATACATTCCTTCCATAATATACAAAACGTTTAGAAAAACATGTTTACAATCATTTTGAATAAAATTTTAAGTCATTTCAAATTTCCATTTTAGCTGACGTCAGAAAGAAGTTAGAAGATGAAAAATTAATAGTTGTATACACCAAAATTATTCCTATCGGTGATAGTGTTGTTTCCTCAATGTTATTTATTCAGTTTTAAAGGGAGATAAATTATTCAAAGAACAACTCATCTTTCCTCTTTCACTTTAGTTGATGATAGGAAGCCGGTTTATGTAGAAAATGATAAATTATGATCAACAAAGTTAAAAGTCATCCTGTGGTATTATTTCCACAATTTTAATTTATTCCATTTTAAGTGAGATAAATTATTCATATTTCAATACATCTTTCACATTTTCTCTTTGGTTGATGACAGCAAGATGGTTTTTAGAGAATGATAAATTAATTGTGAGCTAGTATGTCAAAAGTCATCCAATCTGTAAGTTTAATTCAATTACAAAGCCAGATAGCAATGCATCAATGCATGGAATTATCTCAGCCAAATGATCATAAGAAAGTTCTATCTGACAGCATGGAGTAATGCACAGAAAGATTATATCACAAAGAACTAAAATACTATACAGCACTTGTGGAATTAACACCCCAATTTGAAAAGATGTCAACACCAAATAAACTGGTAAGAAAGTATAAATGCATACTCCAAGCAATGAGATACACACCATTGTGACAGGATTCAATATTTCAACATAAATTATGTCATTATAATAAACTGTTTTTTTAAATGCCCTTTTTAAAAAGCAGCCTATTTTAATGTGTACTTTTCTTAACTTAAACACCACTTAAATATTTAAAAAGCATTCACCAACCTAAATTGTCTGTCCTATACAAATTTATTTCAACTATGTTTTATTGCATTATCATAATGATGTCAGTTGGTCTCAGTTTAATTAATCTTAATCTTAATTTCTATTAATTTTTCTTAAACCCTCTCTTCCTCAGTATGGTGTTTTTCATAAGTTCCCCGTTTGAAAAACTGCTCTTTTAAGCACCCCTAAAAAGTACTATTTTGTAAGCTTAGCCGCACAAGTATGGTAAAATACGTTATCAATGAATAACCATAACACTATCAAAGGTATTGAATTATATCTTTAAAGGGTATGAAAGGGTTGTATTGCATCCATGCTTGACTGATTCGTTAGAAGTTTTCTATTGTTGACAGTTTATGATTCAGGTAAAATGCATAATAATACTCCACAGAAATGTCTTTCATCCATGAACATATAAACAAGAATGAAAGATATTGTTTGTATAAACAGCTGTATATACATGAAACAATTATCTTAACCTCAATTGTTGTAAATCTATTTTTTCAATTTTTATTTCCTTGCATCCTTCAATAATAGTATCGCTAGGTTTAATACATAAACTTAAAGGATGACTGCAATGTCACATGGAAGGTTCTTGCACTGAGGTGTATAAATACAAAGACAACATTTGAGTGAAATGTTGTTTACTCAACAAAAATTGAATATTCTTTATAGTACACCTTTAAACTTGATTGATATTTCAGTTTATAATTTTAAATGACATAAAAGATAATTTTGTAATTATAAATAGATATATAATTTCAACTTACCCAGAAACAGAGCTGGAATCTGATCCGACCGATAGTGATATGGTGTCTGCTTCTGTCTTCTTACCTGTGGAGTAAACCACGAATTTTAACATGATTCCAAAACGTTATGTAAAAATATCCTAAAGAACACAGCAAGAGGCGACAACCCTCTCCACACGTACAACGTCTCATCCGTGTTGGTCTAACACACCATCCTGCCCTCTAACTCATCACGAATGAATGGCTTACTACATTCTACAATCAACTACTCACTACATAAATAAGCTGCTGCCTCATGGATGAGTAATTGATACGCTTCAATAATCTCATTACCATAACAACTGAATTGCTAGTTGTGAGTAAAATAATAGGCTTTTATTTAAGGTTTTAATGTGAATCATGGACTATTCATCAACATTCAACAATTTGAACAATTCATTAAATCATCTTTTGTTAAAAAATAATGAAAAAGTTATAAAAACCTTTCTAAAAATAAACACTTTGATAACCTAAGAAATAATAGAGGGCAGTGTTTTCAAACTAAGGTAATTATTGATGGTA
This sequence comes from Nesometra sesokonis, assembly GCA_025631205.1. Classification (NCBI taxonomy): domain Eukaryota; kingdom Metazoa; phylum Echinodermata; class Crinoidea; order Comatulida; family Antedonidae; genus Nesometra; species Nesometra sesokonis. The sequence goes on from JAOTQE010006325.1 coordinate 6,221, forward strand.
CTGAAGTTGATATGTCAAAGATAACATGGTATACATATCTCATACTTCACAATTATCAAGACAGTTTGCCTTAATCAACATATTTACTTGTCAGGTCTTGATAATGAAATTTGACCAAATATGCTTTTAATTCCAATAGCTCATATTTCGCTTTTATACTGCCTTGATTTGAGCAATAAATAGAAAATTATTGGGTATTTCTTCAAGATAAAAAAAGTTATTTTTAAATTGTCTAAATTTTTTATAGATAACACGGGTAAAGAGATGTCTATTTACATAGTGCAAATTACCAGAAGTCACTCAACTGATTCTCAAGTACACATACCTTCCAACGTTTTGGGAGCACAATTTGGGAAACAACTGCCGTCAACCACCACGTACAAAAATATCATTTGTGGAAGAGCAAAGGCAAAAAATTGAAAATTTATTTATCGATTTTCAAACTATGTATTATTATCTTTCACATGCATAAAAAAAATCAATTTCATATGATGTTTCTTTATGAATAATCAAATTTGGAACACTTAAAATGTACGTTTTGAGAAAAGTGCATTTGAAAATTGCTTATCAGTATACATTGACTAACCAGGGTCATTTTAAATTTTATTTTTTTAAACATGTTTTGATCATATATCTAACAATTTTTTAATATAGTATGAAAGTTTAATGTTTAAACTGTATGAATTTGAAATAAAATTAAATTTGAAAAAATTTAGTTTTTCTTTTTATTTCTGCCAATGACAGACGGAATGATGATGATATAAGAATCATGGCTTTTAAATGCTTGCAGGGTTCTGCACCATCTTATTTATCAAATCAATTCAAATTCGTGGACACTCCTTCACACTAAAAATACTAGAAGTCAGTCATCTAATACTATAATAATTCCTACATGGAACAACTCTCATGGAAAAAGAAGTTTTCATTACAGAGCCTCAGGGTTATGAATGAACTTCCTGTTAATATTCGTAAAGATTTTTTATCACTTAATTTACAATTTAAAAATCATTTGTAAATATATGTAGTCTATAACTTCTGTTCACTTAATGTTTGTAAATATAAATTATATTGTTAACTAATCTGGACCTCTTGGGAGACCAGTATTTATTATATTGAAAGAGTTTTATCCAGAATAAAGACAGATTTGTATTGTATTGTGGAAAACTACCTTTGTGACTTATGCCTCATTTGGTTTAGCTCTGCCACATTTTTAAAAGTAAGCAAAGCTATATGGCCTATTTTGCGTCTTTTTTAAAACCTCATGTAGCAGGCTCCAAAATGTATTCACCTCATTTTTCATGGAATTTCATAGAAAACATTAAGATATTATAAACATTGGTGGCATTTCACCCCATTTTGGGTTTTCTTTGCAGATGTTCAATATTAAATTTTTACAAATCCTTCAAAAGGGTAGTATAAATCTTACAAGTGTGAGACAACTTTTGAATTTTGTAACCCCATTTTAATCAGTTTTAACACAATTTGAATGTTTTACACAATAATGTTTTTATATTTGTACTCTACTTATATAATATGTTTACGGTGTTTTACATTTGTTTTTTTATTTTTTATTTTCATGAGTTTATTCTCAAAAAGCTCCACAGCCAGGATTTCTTTGTAATGATATATTTTATGAAGACAAATAGAATTTCTGGAATCTTGAATCCAAAATACATCTTCATGCGTAAGACTCGCGCATTATGCATGATAGTCTCGTCAGTTTTTTTTTTTAAATGGGTGTTTCTAGACATGTATCCACTCCCATCTTGTGTTCCCAATAACATGCATTTGTGTTCTTTTATACAAACTCAGTGAGCCTTCCGAACCAACAATGCATTACAAGTGAAAGTTTACTTTAGATTTTGTTAAATAGTTTGTTTGAAGACTCCCATGGTATCCAAATTATTACCAGGTTGCAACCAGGTATGAAATTTAAGCCTATATCACATAGTACAAGCATCAATATCAAAAAATCTATTTAGTTGTTAAATCATTAATACTATAGTTAATTGATGCTACCTAAGTGACCAAAAATATCTCAAAAAGAATCAAAGTTGCTGCATAGACAGACACTGGTATAAATAAAAAAATAAATCTGTCTAAAAATAAAATATTGATTATATTTACTAATACTATCGACCATCTGATGATAAACTATGGTTTAAATATTATAATAATCACTATTTTATTTGATATTTGATACTGATTTTAAAACTTTGATTTGCAACTATAGTATATGGAGGTTTTTCCAAACTCTTTCTTTCTTACAAAAAAATATTGTAATTAATTATGATGATACATTATTCCTAAATTTGAAAGTTAAATTATATGTTAAATATTTGTTTAAAATTTATATGGTAAACCTGCTAACTTTCTCACAAATAATGAATGAGACACACACACCAGTGTTCCCTTTTTATGTCTCTCACTATTATTATTATTATTATTATCATTATTATTAATATTATTATCTAATGTGTCATAAAAAAATGTTTAAAAAAGTTATATTGGTCAATATAACAATCAATTCATCAAAATTAAAGTGAATTTATCCTTAAAAGGTTGATAAATTTATAACAAACCACACAGTTGCCTACCAAGCTGGACAAAACCTTATTTTTATTTTAGACATGACCAGTGCATAACTAAACAAACATTACAGATAAAACAAACATTCAATCTCTTCTTACTCCAAATGTAGGCTCTCTGTCACCTCATGCTGTGTTCTTTTTTTACAAAAATAGTATAGTTTGTTTATAGGCCATTGTTTCATACACTTATGGTATGTTCAGACTCACCGCAACATACGCGGTGTAAGATTATTTGTGTCACTAATCCGGAGTGTAAATTGGTGCTTCAGGCTTTAAACCCCAGATTAACGTAAACTATGGAGCTACGCCTCGTATACTCAAACAAGCCTCGAATTTGGGCTTTGTAGGGGCAAGGCCATTATTGGCCTAATTTTGTATTGTACAACTAGCACTAACAGGGCACCAGAGGCCATTTGGTACAAATTATTTCCTTGTGCATTACTGAGAATAAGGGGCACTGAGGCCAAAGTTGCCCTAATGATGGTCAAATGTTTAAGGCACTGAGGCCAATTGTAAGGGCACCAGAGGCAAATGGCTTTGGTGCCTTGGTTAAATTCGAGCCCTGCTTAAATTATTTTTACATTGTGTTACTCGTTGACCAAACTTTGCAATCAGTTTGCATTGGCCAATCATGGATGACTGGTCAAAGGAAAGGCCACTGGAAGCAATTTTTGAAATAAGTATGGCTTACGCTACGGCTTATATCAGAACATCCTGGTCGTTATGCCATAGGTTAGCTTACAGCTTGCTCTAAAGGCTACACTCCGCTTAAGCTGTGAATCTGAACGTACCGTTAGTTCAACGAAAACCACTATATAGAGTGACACAATCCCTGAGACCTAAATCAAATTAAGAAATGAAACAATCTTGCTTCAACACGTACCTCGCATAATGACCTTATTAACACAATATGCCGGGAACATCCCATTCGAATCTCCAATTCTTCCTTCCCAGTAACTTTCATCGTCCTTATTTGTAACTACATTTGAAAGATAACAATTTCAAATTAAACAATATTGTTTGTAATAAACCGTAAAATAGGTGGCGACATACAGCAATCTAACCTGAGCAAGATACAATGGAATTCTGAAGTACTGACAAAAAAACACCAAGACAGAGGTGAATCGACAGAGAATATTTTAATTCTGATTAATAAATACTAAAAAAGTTTATCAACTTATTTTTGCCGTTAATGCATCTGTGGGGCGACCTCATCATAGGCTTACCCCTTTTAATATTCTTGTAAGGTGCATTGATGCACTAGGGCCCTTTTTCATTTATTTTATTCATTTTTTAGAAGAAACTGTTAGCCACTTGCTAGCCATCACTAAAATGTTTTGCACTAGAAAGTATTCTACAGAAAAGGAACCTAGAAGGTCATTTGGAGTGTAACAATGGGGACCAGTATTATGGTACTATGTTAAGTAACGTTTAGTTTAATCCAATCTATAATGATTTTATTTTCATTGGCCTACAATACTTTTAACTTAAATAATCCAAGTGTTCTTTAAGAGTATTACAATTTTATGTTCTTTTATTTCTTTAACAATGTAACCAAGGTTATCAAGTAGCTACCGCACTTGTTCTTATCTTTAGAAAAAAAACCCTTGAAATACAGTACAGTACTAGTGTGCTTCATTAATAAAACTGCATAAAGTTTAAACCTTACACTAGTTTATTTGTTATGGTATAATATTAAGGTGAAGGTACTACTGTAGGCCTAAGCATCTTTACAATGGAAATATACACCCCTACTCATGCTATCAATCACTCTGTTTGAATAAGAGAATTTTTCATAACCACCATGTTTAAATAAGTGTCCTTCCTAATTTGTATAGACGCCATTTAAATTTGAATAATCATTCACCAACTTACACACACCCAGTGCTTATTTGCATATGTATGGCCTAAAAATTAAAACAATAATTAATATGAGTTTTAAAGCAGCATTAAATTGAAAGAACACCATGATAAAAATAGTGTATATAAAAAACGTATTACTAAGTTGTTTTAGATTGCAGAATGATCAAAATATTTATATAAGGCATTTGAGTTTAATTTTGGATTTGTGAGCATTAACAAGAAAAAATGTTGATAATGTATCATTAAATTAAACTATTTTTGCTTTTCCTTGTGACAATGCATTAAAAAAAACTACTTTTCTTCTAAATAGCACTAAACCATTGGAACAAAAAGTTTGTTTGGTTGATTAAATAATAACTATGTTTCTACTTAAGAATAATCATTCTGAAATAATCATTAATAATATTTCATTCTGAAATTTAATTTCAGTTGAAATTTGATTTATATTTTATCAATCTTGACCGGATTTTCCCCACTGTTACGTTTTAAATATTTATTTCATTTTTGCATTATATGGCCGCCTTCCGTTTTTATGGGCT
>JAOTQE010006347.1:0-11212 GCA_025631205.1 Nesometra sesokonis
GCCTGAACACTTTTGAAAAAAATCTAGGGGGGCGTTTATTAGGGCCGGGGCGTTTATTAGGAACAATACGGTATATAATTGTCTGTTTGTGGGAGATATCCCTTGGCAAGAACCTAGTTCTATGTATTACAGTAGCCCCTAGTAGTAGAGGCAAATTAAAAATATCTAAATATAAATTTTTTGAATTGTCATTTCTTTCATAATGTAACATATTTTCTTAGAATCAAGAGATGAGATCTATTTGTGGTTGAATTATACATGTTAATAACAAACAAAACCATCAGCTAAAAGTTAATTCCCTCCTACGCTGAAAATAAATTGAAAATAAAAATTAATAATTCATTGCAAAAACCAAATTTGCATGATGAGGCTGTTTATTCTGTTGCAAAACATCAGGTGATATTTAACTTAATTTGTTTGTTTACAGCTTGTATTAGAAGTATTATCCTGTTGTTTGTTTTTGAAAGTGCTGTAGATTGTAGGGCTAAACGTGACATGTCCAAAACTGAATTCCAATTACAATAATGGATGCTGTTAAACCATGCAATAAATATGAATCTTATGATCAATATGAAGTGGTAGTAACAATCTTCACTTCACACTTGGCTTGGAAGAAAAAGTTGTGTGGAAATAGTTGATTGGTACCCTAGTCCAAAAAAATAACACTCTCTTACTAGGTAGACCTACATGTTAAATTACTACGGAGATCTACATAGCAACAGAGAAAACTACCTAGTAATACTCACCATGTCTGCTGATGCATTAAGGTTTATTCTAAATAATGGATGTATTTTACTATATGTACTGTATACTTGTAGAGCATTGCTGCCCATATCCTTGATAGTATCCCTTGATATGGTAGTTTTTATAGGGTTAACCCTGTTAACTACATTTTTCTACCTTGTCACTACCATTATCTACCATGCTAAGACTGAGAGTTATTTTTTCAAAGGGTAACCATGTTTAATAGCGAGGTTTTGCAAATTAATGAAATACAATAACGAAAACGGATACGCCACATTTAAATTTTTTAGTTGCTAAATTTGTAAACAAATGTATCAAATTTTCCACCTACGAACCGTTGATGGTCATCCTAAAATACTGACGAACAGTAACAAATTTTCCAGGGTGTTTTAATCAAATGAATTTATGACGCATTTGTTTTCGTAAGTTGCTTAGTTGCGAAACCTCCATAATATCATGATACTATTTAACCATTTCAGGGTTCACAGAATTCGGTAGATTCACAATACGGTACGTCACCAGGGGCAGATTTGGGGGGGGGGGGTGCAACCAGCGCTCCCCTTTTATCGTCAAAACGTACTTGTGCCCCCCTTATATTAGGTGTCGGGTAAAAAATTTACCAAGAAAGACAAAATTCGGCTAAAATACAGTACCAGAGAAACAAAATGGAGAAATAACGGTTTTTTTTTTTTGCTCGTCAGGAAAAACTTAACAACCACGCCCACCCGGACTGGGAAAGTGCGCCCCCTTCGGCGGATCCTGGATCCGCCCCTGGTTACCTATCGGCTACAGCGCACAGGCCGAAATCCACAATGCCTTATGGGAAAGGGTTGACACTGACGAATGCTGAGCTACTGTAGTGGCTTTGCAGGCCTCCATCCACCTTCGAGCTGGCTAGCCTGCATATTGTGCAGAATTCCTTGCTTGATTTTCAAGGGAAAATCAAAAAATAATGGTAGAGTATCATTCCTTAATTTGAATAATAAAAATATGAAAATCAAAACTACTTACAGACCAAGGAATACATGACCTTTCAGGGCTCACAGTTTTAATGTCTCCTTCCTCCATTTTCTTTAGCTCCACTTCACTAGGGTTCACATCTGTGGGACCATTATACCCTTTCTTTAGGCTTCCATTTCCGTTTACCTTTCCAAAGTTATAAACATCTCCCTGCTCATTCATCTCATAGGCATCTTCCTGGAATGATAAATGTAAACTAATTAAATTCATTGAATGAAATACACCCAAGATTTAAAGGCCCATCCCTTCCAAAAGTGTGAAGGTATAAAAAAAAAAGTTCTAAATTTAGATTCTTCAGATTCTTCTTTAGATTCTTTCATACTTCATTAAAATTTATAAATATGATACTGATCTGTGATATCTATGTCATTTACTGGATGTAATTATGCTGAGGGCGTAGGTGGACGGGGCCACCCACTCTAAAAATTGTCTACCCCCCTAAAGTTTATTTTAAGACCTTCCACTCAGCCCTATTTCAACCTGCCACCCATCCTAAACCACTGAAAAGGATAAAAATAATGTTAAATTATTCATTTTACCACCCACCCTTGGATTATTCTAGTTACTGTACACTCCTGAATTCATCACTTCTATTCTAAAAAATGTAAAACAGTAACAGATTTTTTGTTTGGCAAACCCTAAAAAAAACATGAATTTTAATTTGTTTTTCTGTTTGTAAAGTCTAATATTCAAACCATGCTTTTTGTTAGATTTCTTAATAATTACATTACGGTTGCATCTTTTAAGGTCCACAGTGTGGGTTCAATAAAGCTTTGGCTTTTATACAAAATACTACTGTAAATGTTCACTACTTTTTCTACTGCATGACTATAAAAATAAGAAACTAAAACTAATTAGTGATGCATCACCCGTTTGCAAGGTAAGTCTTCACAACTAATTTTGTTTCCAAAATAAAACCACAAAACTCAAAACAATGCACAGTGCACTTTACATGTTTTTATTCATTTTACCACCCACCCTTGGATTTTTAGCTACACCCCTTAATTTATCACTTCTATTCTTAAACATTAAAAAATCTAAAATAGTAACATTTTTTTTTGGCAGACACTGAAAATAAACATGAATCTTAATTTGTTTTGCTGTTTGTAAAGTCTAATATTCAACCTATGCTTTTGGTTATGTTAGATTTCTTAATAATTACATTACTGTTGCATATATACTTTAAGGTCCACAATACGGGTTAAAAGAAAACTTTGGATTTTATTATACAAAATACTAAATGCAAACTACTTTTTCTACTGCATGACTATAAAAATAAGAATTAGTAAAACAAATTAATAAAGCATCACCTGTTTGCAAGATAAGTCTTCATAACTCATTTTGCTTCCAAAATAAAACCACAAAACTCAAAAGAATGTTAACTTTACAAGTTATCCAAATTTTCATCAAAGGTTTATCAACTACTGTAACTTAACCATCAACCTGCAAAAGTTTATATACCCAGGTTCATCTACCTCCAGGGTACAATCTGTTTGAGGGCAGTACCATCATCTCATCTCCAAGAAAATAAATGCCTCTCAGTTAGACCTTTAGGGTATAAATTTTTGGTAACTATGTATAGGTCACCTAGAACTTTAAGGTCAAAAAACAGGTGAAGACATTTAGGCTAAAAAATAATGCCTATTATTCTTTTGAGAATGAACTTTCTACATAAACTTTTAAAGTTGTTTTTATTATGTTTTGTCATGGTTGGTTACACATAAACTTCCCATGCGGTTTGTTGTTGATGCAAAAAATGATTTATGGCGCAGCCTACAAAACTGTACTGCAGATGAAATGCTGTAATTAAAGTACAATTAAACTATTTTCTGTTGTCTCTTTTGTACTAGGCTTTTCTGTTAAAACTGCCTCAGACAATTTTTGTTACAGACAGAACTTTTTTTTGCTTTATAATCTTTGAATTAATGCACAATCCAATTAAGCAATCTATGTTTGAATAAGTATTTAATATTAATGAAAAAAAACCTAAAGATATACAAACTGTTGAATACTTATTACTAAATCTCCTTCATACCTCTCAAAAAGTAAAACAAAATCTACCGTGTGAAGTGTCAATTGAGAATATTACACTACATTAACCATGCAACTATTTAATTAACCTGGATTTGTTAACGCCCCATTTTTTTGGAACTTTACCTGCCTACATTGCGAACCACCCACTATCTGAGGCCCATGTATAGAATGCCGTTAGGCAGTAAAAGCCATCCCCAACAGAGAAACGCCAGCCCCAAGCCAAAACTGGGAAATATGCCTCTAATTTAATTTCAAATCCCAAAAAAATTGTTGCGATTTTAGTTTAAAGTTTCAAACCTAAAGGATAGTGTGACAATATTAATTTGCAAATAGATCAACGCAACTGTCAACTTAGTGAATTTACATAATATAATATTGAAAAATGACAGAAAGTGGATTTTTAAAATAATTTGGTTTTTTTCCATGAACAAGTAAATGCTATTTATAGTTTTGTTTTATCTCCTATATTGCAAAAATCCTAACAATTAGTGAAATCAAAAAGGCTGGAACATAATTTTATTATTATTTTAACAGTTCCATGAGAAGCATGTTTCAGAATTTCACTAATCCTGTTTTCCTTTTGAAGTTCATTCAAGGCTATCATAAAACTGCATATCATTTAATGGTTTATTCGTTTTATTGCTTTTGGGTGTTCCATATCTGTTTTGTTAAAATTATATAAGTGTCTAGTCCTCACACATCCAATATTGTATCCATGTTTGGTATCCATATCGGGTGGGCCATATAGAACAAAATGTCCAGTGTAAAGCTAATCGATTTATACTCGATCAAAAGCCTCAGGAACAATCTTATGTGGGAATACTGGATACTTTAAAATTAATGTCAATTGCTAAATTAAGTAATTATTTTACTAAATGTTCAATTTTTTTTTCTTACTCAAGTCTTGTTTCTAGTAAATTAATTATTAATAAATCGGCATCCTTTTCTTTTAACATTTAAACATTTAAAAGCTAAGACTGATACTTCAAAATATTCCTTACCTGCTAGATTTGCTAAATTATGAAATGCCCTTCATCCGAATATTAGGAATTATTTTATCTCCACTAATTTTGATTTATTTAAAAATAAGTAAAAACAAATGTTTAACGATAGGCCTCATTAATTAAATGATTTCATTGTTGTATGCTTTTTTTCTAGGAGCAGCGCATCTTTAGATGACAGTGGTTTTTGCTACCCCTTGGCATATTTTTTCCAATTTGTATGTTTTTCTGTTACTGTATGTCGTGTACGTGTAAATGTTCGCATTCTTGACCCAATTAAGCCTACTGTACAACCTTCTGCACATTATTTGTCAAAAATGTAAATTTTTGCTACACACATTTTTATGTTAAATAAATTTCTGCAATCTTTCTAATTTTGTGGTAGCTCCTTTGCAGGTGAAAGTTCATGTCCACAATTTTTTTTACAGTACTGAGCTTCAAAGATTGATAGGAAAAGGAGTGGCTTCTGTTAATCTTGGAGCTACAATTAGTGCAAACTTTATGGTCTAGTGGTACTGTACAGATGCTCGGCTAGATGTCTGGTTTCAGTCCCAACCAAGAATACTGTTTCTTAGTATAGACTCAATTTGAAAAAAAAATTTACTTTAAAGGTGGCGTTAGAGGTTTTTTATAAATGAAAGTCTCATTGAATTTTTTTAACCTTCTACCGAAGGTCAACCGATCACTTTCAGATAAGAAAATATATGCATACTCCAGCAAAAATAAAAACAAACAAACAAAACCAGGTTGTCTGCCTATCTTTGGGTGATTTCAGTCTATATTACTACTGTTTTTTGGATTTCCTGGGATATCAAGCAAAGGATTCAAATATGGCAGCCCTGGTCAGTATCTAGAACAGTGTGCAAAACTTAACACTCGCCCACTCGCCATTTTTGAATGAATCTAAAATTTGGCAAGTGACATTACTTACAGTAGATCCCAATTCGCCCACCCGGTTGATTGATAATAGTCAAGACTCTGAAAATATTTCGGTTGAATTAGCCATTTTTGCGAAGATTAAAATATAAAAAACATTGTTACATGTTACTGTAATTTAAAATACTACCTGAAATGTTACTCTCTGAAATTTTGGCCAAAGACTTTCCTAGGGACAGGTAAAAATTTATTTTGGCGAGTACAAATTTTAAGACTCTTGCCCAACATGATGATGTGAATGACAAAATCTTAATTTTACACCAGTAAAATTCTGTGATGTACTACAGGATGTGTAAAATTAAAGCCTATCAACTACTGTACCTATGATAAACGTCATTAAGTTATTTATTAAATGTATGTTGTCATAGTAAATCAATGATGAATTAATTGCAAACCAATCAATGCTGGCTGATAGCCCAACATTGGAGCTAACCTGCTTTAATTGATTTGGAATTACGGAACTAACGTCAGCACAGTGTAATCCATTGATTAATTTTATGGAATCAAAAAAGGCCGTCAAAACAAAGGAAAGTCTAGCTCCAATGAAGTCCAACTACAAGTTCTATGAGTTCTATCCATTAATGATGTCCAATTATTACGTTTTTACTTGGAAAGTTAATTTTTACTGAGTTTGTAATAAAAACATAATTCTCTAGTTGGCCATTGGCCATTTATTCAAGAGATTTTATGGTTATTCTGGTTATCTCGGTTAGTAAAGCAAGGTTCCAGTTCATTTTTAGCAATTAGTGAGTTTTTGCAAACTTAAAATATGATAACGAAAACATTACACTTTCCATTTGTTTTTATGCTGTGTATGTTTAAAATTATATCAAATTTTCTACCTACAAATATTTGATGACCATCGTCAGGGGTGTAAATATGCAGGGCGGCTACATCCCTGCATCCTTAAATACTGACCAAGTGAAACAGATTCAAGGTGTTCAATTCGAACATTACAAGAACTTATGACGTATCCATTTTCGTATTTCATGAATTTGCGAAACCTCCATAATATTGCAAGCAAACTTAACTAATTCAAGCATCTTCATTCCTAATTTTTTTGCTCACCCATAAAAAAGACTAATTTAATATGAAGGTGCCACTATAGCATCTACATGAGAGCAAAAAAATTAACTGCTCTAAATTCAAATTGGGAACATTGTAAAATACTAATTTAGGGGTGAAATCCTATGGAAAAATTGAATTTTGCTAATTTTTGAATACAAAATAATGAATGTTATTGTAAACATCAAATTTTTACAGTACTGTAAGCATTTTGGTAGCTTTTGGCTCATCAAACTTGATTATCCAAATTGCTAAAAAATATTTCTTCCATCTTAACCACTGCAATTGCAGATCATTATACAGTAGGTCTTGCTGTGGTGTACTCTGTAACATAATTCAATAAATAAAACACAATGGTTTTATACTGGTACTATAGAAGATCAGCTGCTGTACATAAATCTTCCAATTTGTTGGTTTTGAAATATTTTGGAAGAGAAAAGTCAAAACAATAATAATAGCAGTCCACTAAAGTACTGTGCTCCTGTACAATCCAAAAATGTTTAATCCATAAGAACAGGATGGCTTAAACACCAGCTGTTCATAATAATAAATAATTCTACAAATTTGCTGGTTTTTCCCAACAGTAAATGTTCGAAGAAACCAAATAATTCATTTTATAAGCAAAAGTTAATAATTATAATTATTAATTATTAATTAATTATTAATTATTATTATAATTATTAATTATTAATTATACATCAGAAATACAATTGTTATTTTTTTATAACCATTAATTAGGTTAAAATAAACAAATAATGTACATTAAAACCACGGATATACCGGGTGGGCATAATAAAATTGCATCATCAAAGTACGGGCAAGTTTTTTCTGCCCACCCGATACATCAGCCTGATAATAGTGTACCATACTGTACCAATCTCATGGTGTTAACTTCGAATATTGCACCTTAATATAGTATCTGAGGGGGTTTTCATGATAAAAATAAAAACTACACTCCTCAACCAAGGCCGGCCAGTGGCGGATTTAGAGGGTGCAGATCCGGCGTGCGCCCCCTATAATATCGCCACTGTGTGAATGTACAGTATAATTGGAAATTAAAAGTCAATGGTTTTACTTCCACAGTCAATTAATTCTAGACAATTCAGACTAATGTAAATTCATTTTATTTCATCCGTTTCATTCACAAAATTCAGTGCACGTTAAGTACAAAAATGCTTGATTCACAATATATGGTGCATCACCTATCGGTGGCCGCAAACAGTCGGATTTCCCACTTTGGGTTCGACATCGTGGCTGCATGAAGCTGCCATGCAGTGCAGCCTAGCCTGTCTACTGTGCTACCTTGGATTGCAAAAATGGCAGACCTAACTAAAATTCAACGAAAACATCCTAAATAACGAGGATAAATACTCAATATTTGTTGTTGACTTTTGTCGTAGGAATTAAAGACATATCATACACAGGCACTTTGGATTTCAGCCTGTCCACTTAAACCGATAGGTGGCTCACCGCTTTGTGATTCCCCCAAATTAGAAAGACATAGTATAACATTTGGATACTTGAAAAAAAAAATTACTGATAAACATTTTAAAAAATAGTGAATAAAAATTTAATTTAGAAGGATGCCAATAAAGCTACTACTCATCAAGATGAGTACTTTTGTTTAAAGAACTAAATTTTCTCAAAAGTACAACAATTATGAATTATGAAATATGAAACTATAACTATTCAACTCCCTACCATGATGATGTCTGGACAATTATGTCTAGGACACGTGTCCCTCGATCAAGATGTCATTCCACTAGGGTCATTCGGTCAGCACACTTCACGGTCACAGCCAGTACTTCTAACCTATCTGGAATTCTACTCCAATGATCATGAAACTATTTTAACAATTGATATTAAAAATGCCTAAAAACAGGAATTAGTATTATGTGGAACACATTTCAGATGCGAGAGGTTAATACAGCTGGCTAGACGTGCAATATGATGATAATTACTATGACAATCATAATAAATATTTTAACCAATCTGATTGGCTAAGTGGCTCATGTATAATGTATCAAGATGAAAATGGTGAATGACATCATCAGCTGGCATCTCAACACGTGCTAGCTGCACAACCCACGGTAATGACTTATAAGTAAAGATGAAGACGAATTAAGGAATGATGCAACTCTTGCTTGTAATGAATCATGGAAGATGGTGGAATGAATGTCAATAGACTCTACTGCAATGACAAAGGTTGGCCTCTGGAATTTATGTAGACCTATGTACTGTAAACAGTTGATTGTTAAGAAATTTTAATGTTAAACCTTATTCATTATGGCCTGTTAGGTCTACTGCACATTGGTATTTACTCTGACCTTTTTGTTCAGGAAAAATCATAACAATAACATCCCATTTCAGACTTATTGGTATGCAGTCTACTACTGTATAATGTTTATAATGATGACACCAACCAGCATTTCTACAAATGTCAATTATTTATAGTTAATTCATGACCACAATCAACCTTATTATAAAATAGTTAAGCACACTGTAGACCCTTTGGTTAAATTGCATAGTTCATAAGGCCAAATAAAAAGGGCGGTTTTTTTTTTTCAGCATATTTTTATATGATCATCGCCATAGATTTGTATCATCTTTAATCATTGGATCAATGTTTTTATAACCTTTCTATGATTTCCAAACAAAATAACATTAATAAATACCTAATGATGCAAATTTAAATTTGGATGATTATCAACAAACAAGGTACCTAAGCTTACAAAAACATACATTTATTGTACCTCAAGATATCTTTAAAAAATTCTGAGGCAGCTATATTTTTATTATTATTCTTTATTGACCACAGTTCAACATATATAATAACAGTTACAATTAGAGTCACAAAGTGAAAAAAAAGAAAAAGAAAAAAAAAATTCAGGAGCGGGCAGCGACACTTTACAAGGATTTTTTTTAGGCCTAATAACACATTTTAAATTTTCATTGTAAAGTACTTGTTGGTGAATTTGAACACAATGCAACATATACAGTTGAACCTCCTGTAAGCGGACACCCTTGGGTCCGGGGAATGTGTCCACTTACGGGAGGTGTCCGCTTACGAGAATTTCTGCCGATAGAGGGCCAAAGTTGTAAAATTATGTATACGTCCTTACCACATTACAGAGCTTTCTTAACACAAATGGCCTCCCAAATTTCTGGACACTGCATTCTGTATATTATTAAATATTTTGTTTTCATTTTAAAATTGGTTGTTTAAGGATAAGGATAATTTTGTACACAAATTTGTACTTGTACAAAAAAATCACTAAATTTTCAAGGGATATCCGCTTATGGGAGGTAAATTTACATATGAAAATGCAAATTTTAAGACAAAAAGTGTTGGCGTCCGCTTAAGAGAGGTACCAAATGCACTGATTACTGTAGATAGGAAGAACAAACGGGTCTTTAAATTAGTGTCCGTTATGGGAGGTGTTCGCTTATGAGATGTCCACATACAGTAGCGAAATTCAACTGTAATTAAGTGTATACTCTGTCAGAAGTAATTTTTCTGTCTTTTCTGAAGTGCCTGAGATGGAAGATGGATGGCAACAACATCTATTTTTTTTGGTTTTTATTAATTTATGACACCAATTGGTAGACTATATGGACTTGGATGATACAAAATCATGATATTTTAGACCTTCAAACAAATACAGCTGTGCATTCCAAAAAAAATCAATGTTTTATATAATATATAGTCTAGAAATTCAATAATTTTGTTATAATGGTTGGCATGGTTCCAACCAATCCAAACACTTGAAATGGAACACACCCACACAACAGATGGGTCATGAGAAATCTAGAAATCAAAAAATTAAGCTAAATATAACACATGTTGCCAGCTTAATTATTAAACTCCCTAATTCTTGAAAATAACTTTAAAAAACAGTTGATCAGGGATGTTAGGTTAGATGTGGTGAGCTGAGTTCACCTTAGGGCTATTAACCCTTGGTTGGAGGTGTGTTTAGGGATGTGGTGGGTGAAGATCCTAAGGGCCAACAACCCTGTAGTCCGACTCTTATGTCTTATGTAGGCCTACCATATGCAGCTTAATTTCATCCTGTATTCACCACACCATAAACATTCTGAATAACTTATTAAATCATGTTCCCCTCCAAACTCATGGTCTTGATTTTTTTATAGACTTTTAGCCATTTAGCCCTTTTTATACTGTACTGTTGAATTTTATGTAATGGCAGACATTGGAAAGTTTATATTGACAATTTAAACAGATGGTCATTCAAATTTTATAACTTTAATCAACATTTATGGTTAATTAACCAAGTTAAACTAGCATTGCATACATGCAACATACAAACTTAACGAGACAAGTGCGAAGTAACAAGGAGGCAACAAGTGATTGGTCAAAAGGTAGACACGCGTCAAGCGTGAATGAAAAAAAC
>JAOTQE010006358.1:0-22872 GCA_025631205.1 Nesometra sesokonis
AATTTTAACTGGTCAAGCGGACCAGTTATTGTGATAATTAACAGGTCCGCCAGGTATTTTACTAGCCATTGGCCGGCAGACCAGTGTTATTGCGAACCCTGTTGAAAATATCAACAAATCAAAGCTATAGTGTAGCTTTGTAATAATCACGGAAAAATCAGAAAAAAAAAGACAGTGTGTAATGAAATTTTTAATGGTTAATGCTTGCGAGAATTTTGGGTGTTTGGTAGAGGTTTGCACTCTCCGAGTGCTCCTAGTTCTTATTAAAATTATCGTGTTCTCCTGTTTTTTAGAATTTTCATTTTAAGAAGATGAAGTAACGAATATCACTATGAATCCTCAGCTTATACAGGGTGTAGGTCTGTATACCGACCCACAGCAACAAGCTCAGGTAAGTCAAGAAGGTATTGTCATTATCAATGAATCAGTATTGTTGTCATTATGACTTTCATCATCTTTTATAAGCAAGCTTTCGATTTGCGATGCTGTGGAACGTGAGATGCATCTATAAAATAAATGCATTCCACTGTGACCGCCATTGCATGTATTCTATCAGTTGATTATGATACCAACAATGAGCATGCAGGACGTGACAAACATGTGAATTACACTTTTAAACTCAAAGATCTAAAAAATGTATCAAAATGCAAAATCCAGATAATTTGTCTATTTTAGATTATTTCTACAATTAATGCAGAGAGTTTATGATGTTAGAATTTAACTCACTTTCATTATAATTGGTACTGCATTGTGACCTGGACGAAAATAACCTGATGACTGTCTTAGGTACAAGGCAACAATTTAACACACATATTTCTGCCATCTGCAGTGGTGTTGGAATGACGTCAGTACGTTCTACATTCCACATGTAGTTAGTTCAACCCACTACCCTTTTAATTATTAATTTTTTGTTTTAGTTTGTTTCTTGGTCTTAAATACCCACAGTAACATTTTCCCCGGCTTCAGGAAAACCAGCTCTTTTACAAGGTCTTTGATTCATAATTATGAAGGTATAAAACTTTTAAAATTGGGTATCTGTAAAAAGTTTACAAAATGAAATCTCCAGCAGGTTGACTCCAAAACTTGGGACCCTTTCTGTATTTATTCTTGTTAACTTCATCAAATTTTGTCTCTGATTTAAAAACTGCTGATTTTTATGTCCAATGAGGGAGGTGTTATTTTCATCCTGTCAGTACATCTGTCTGTTTGTCTGTCTATTGTCAACACAACACAACCTTAACCTTTGAAATAGCAGAGGCATAGTGGTTCACAAACACATCTTGTTTTTTAGGTTCTAGATTACTTTGAACAGCTTAAGTTGTCACCAGATGGTTGGAAGCACTGTGGAGAAACATTAATCAAAGGTGCCACTGATGACAATGTCTCCTTTTTCTGTTTGCAAGTCTTGGAGCATTTCATTAGCACCAGGTAAATGGTTTGAGTCCAATTCACCTTTTTACACTTGGTCAGTGTTATACCCTATTCAGACTAGCATTGCATTGCGATTGGTTGTAGCAATTTTGACAACCAATTGCAACCAAACACAAAATAAAATCGTGTGTATGCTCCCCAATAGTAATCGATTGTAATCTATATCTCAATTGTTACTGGTTGCAATCGGTTGTTACAATCTTTATTACTCTCAATTACCACGGAATCCGATCGCAACGGATGCCACAGGCACTGATTGGCTCAACTGACTGATGTCCGGACATCCTCTATCGCCAAATGAATTACGCCAACACATTCTGTGAGGAACTGTTACAAAGTAAAATGTGTGTATGAATGCGTTTGAAAGTTGCAATTGGTTGTGATCGGGAATTGGATTACCACCGATTACATCACAACCGATCGCAATGCGATATTTGCAATGGTAGTCTGAATAGGGTATAAACCATATCGACGTTATTCTACTGCAGTTATTGCGATGCTGTGACGAAAAGTATCAGCTGTTGTAGTATAGCCCGGCGTACCTCCCCAGGGCTTTCGGGAAAAATTTCTTGTTGGGAAAATAAAATATCGAAATTTTTAAAAATGTTTGATCTAGAATATAAAACAGTATGTTAACTAATTTTAAGTTTCTGGTGAAAAATATGAGTCTCAGTGCCTTCAAATAGTACTATTCACTTCGGTGTTGTACCCCTCAATGAATAGTACTATTTTGAAGACACCTCTGCCCATAGTTTTAACCATAAACTCTCAAGAAAACATATTTTTGTATACTATTTTCTGCATAGTTTACTATTTTGCACATTGGACCAATAGCTTAACATCTCATCTGAAAGACATTGCAATATTAACATATTTACTACTAGGCTTTGGCCTACATCCTCAAACTTCGCTCTACAATCACCACAGAATTCTTGGAAAACGAACATTCCATGTTTTAGTTGTTTTGGGGCATTTACACTGTCGAGTGAATTGATACATTTGTCTATATCGTCATCAGTTAACTGATAGGCATGCCTTGTCCTATGCTAGGGAGCCTAGCCTAGCGCTTGTTGTAAACCTCACAATTGTCAGTGACTTCACTTCGTGAAATAGTATATTACATCTCAATGTGACATCATAAATGTGACGTCACTTTGATAAATAGTATACTATTTCGCAAAGTGTCAGCATGCTGGAATAGTAGGATTATTTCTAATCATGTGGCGCTCTTTCAACCAGTCAGTGCAGTTTAAATGTTTGATGTAGAATATAATAACTTATTATGATGTTTTATAATACAGATTCAGAACAAGCAGTGCTGAAGATCAACAGCACCTGAGAGAGGTCCTAATGAACTGGTTACAGTTAAAGGTAAGGTGTTAGGGACAAGTATTGCTAAACTGCACAAACACGGCAAACATCCAAAAACTATTATATACCTCATACATAGATTCCGCATACTCCTCCGTGGAATATTGGTATTTAGATATCCGGAAATGGCTTCGTGGCATGATAAGTGATCAATTGTTGTCTTAGATTGCTGAATATTTTTAGTTTATAGACAATGTTAATAATATTGATATACTTTCCAAAATGGTGGGGGGAACGCTGCTGATTGTGTCATGTAGTGCATGACTTACATGCTACCGCAACAAAATTTGTTTTGGCAACAGTCAGTTTTTTTGGTAAAAAGAATTATTTTGTGAAAAATACCTATACCATTTTATCCAAAAAAGGATTCTTTCAAAAATAAAATTTGTTAAAATTATGTTAGCATCTACTTTTTTAAAGCCAGTAGTTTTATTTATTGTAACATTCCATATACCAAAAAGGTATCCTGATGTATGCATTCACCCCTGATTAGTGTATTAGTACGTTGGGTGTTTAATCTTGTGAAAAATCATTATTTTAGGCATTGCTTCATCATCATTGTAATTTTGTGGTTAATGTATCATTAAATTAATACTGTGTTTAAAATGTCTTGTTTCCAAGTAAATAAAGCTTACCTGGGGTTGCTTTCAGCTGGTATATTTATAATTATCATGTGGGGCACTATCAGAAGTTTTACTGAAACATAGCACTGCTAGTTGGTGCTGCAGATATAATGTGCTTTTTAGTAATGAGCTATAAAGCCTGTTTTTTTTTGGTTGTTAATCCCAAAACAGCAATTTTAGACGGTGTTTTTGATCTGTGATTCTAAAAAATGATGATTTTCACAATGATCGTCAGGAAAAGGGGTCGCTTTTTATGTGAATCCAGATGTCAAAAAAGTTAACGGTTTAGATCGTCAAAGTTGAAATTACTCAAACTTTAACGATTTTGATTGTTAAAGTTGGGTGCTTGCGAGGCAATATTGGTTGTAGCAAGCATTTGCATGCTTTAGGCCTAGAAGTAAATCACACATTTTGTTGATTTTTTACATTTTCGTGATTTCTAACTTGCTTCAGAATGTAAAATATACAATTATTATGTAAAAAGTGTAAAAAGTGCCAGAAAGTTCTTTAATTGTTTTATGACTTCCATTCGTCACAAAGGTATATGAATTTTATTGCGCACAGTGTAGTAAATAGTGGAAATTTAGCGGTCCAGCATAATTTTTTAATTTTATCGATTCAAAACCCCTTTCAAATCCGTGTTTCTGGAATAAGGATCGACATGGAAACAGGTGTAACAGGCAAATCTAGATTATTCATAGAAGAAGAAATTGTAAACATAAATTCACCACAACAAAACATTTATTAAAGATTAATCAATGTTTTTCTTTTTTTTATTCAGATAACTTCAGAAGTCCCAGAAAAGAATTTCATAAAGAATAAAGGAGCCCAATTGTTTTCTTTAGTGTTTGTCTTGGACTTTCCAGCGGGATGGCCGGAATTTTTCTCTGCGCTGTTGCACATGTTGCAGATGGGTCATAGGGCAGTCGATATGTATCTGCGTATTTTACTGGCCATTGATTCAGAGGTTGTCGATCGGGAAATAGTTCACACACCTGAGGTAATATCAACATATTCTAAATAATATACAAACAGCAGATGTGCACTTTAAAGAACCCAGTACATCATTTGAGACGAGTAGGGGGTTGCCCCAGCATACTGGTCCATGCATGACTCCTGCCGTAGACAGCTGAAGTAGCGCAAGTACAACCCATTACTGGCTGCATGACATGACCCTGAAGGGAGTAGAAAGTCATAAGAATTTGTAACATTTGGTCCACAGCACCATGAGCATCTTCTAGATGGATACTGGCACATATATAAATGTACACATTATTATTATTATTATTATTGTTGTTATTATTATTAATATAGGTATTACAGATTGGTACAACTCATAAAAATGGAAGACGGCCATATAATGCAAAATTTAATAAACATCTAAACAGAACATATATATTTAAAACAGACAAATTGAAAAAAATAAGTTTTTTAATAAGCACTGAAACATTTAAAACATTTTTGGAGGCTTTAATGCAATTATTATTCAAAAAGTGGTGCTTATTAAAAAATATTAACTGAGGGAGTAAACCTGATATCAGCATCAGTTTGAGGAAATGAGGTATTATATATTTCATTTTAACACCGTTTTAAATCTTGGTTTCTTCAAGTGTTTCACATGGTAATGGCGTACCTCCAGGATTTTAGCACTGTATCGTTTATTTGAGAACCGTACTTAGTGTGTTGTATATTCAATAATAACACTTTTTCAAAGATTTTACCTGGGTATCTTTCCCCTTTGTAAAGTTCTTTGTAGTTTGTAATTGTAAACACACAAAGATAACATTGCAAGTTTAGGAAAGTCAGTACAGTATACCATGATTAACATAATTAAATTGAAATTAATTGCATTTATTCATTAAAGATGTATTTTCACTTGAAAAATGACAAAAATGGATATTAATAATTAATATTATTAATATATAAGTTATGACCATGAAACTAGAAATTAGGGTATTTTTAAATTATTTACCCCCAATATTGCAATGTTATATGCTAAAAATCAGCCGAAAACCTCAAAAAGGCTGGAAGCCTCTTAAAATTGTATCATTTTTCAGTGTAAAAATGTTATTAAACAATTTTTAAACATGTTAATTTCTATTCTCAAGTTCTTAAATGTGATGTTACTTTATTATGAGCAAGTTAATTTCAAAATTAATGTCACTGATTTTTTGGTCATTTTCAAGTGACAAAACATCTTTAAATATCTGAAGATTGTTTATGTAGTATAAAAGTTGAATGTGTAAACTATGAGTTGTTGAAATGTAACAAAAAGACAAAAAATAAATTTGTTTTTTTTGCCATTGTGAAAAACTAGCTTTTGCGACTTATCGCTCACTTGTCTTGGTTTTGCCACATATGAAGGCATGATTTGCCAGTAACCCAAAATAAGCTTTTAAAAACATGTTTTGATTGTATCATACACACATGCATGTGGAGGTTTTTATTGGTAATTCTTTTTCTGTGTTCTATTAATTTTGTATAGGAAGCTCAACGAAATACTCTCTTGAAAGACGAGATGCGTGTACGTTGCGTCAACAACCTAGTGGAATCCTGGTACCAGATTCTACAAACATACGAAAGCACACATCCAGAATTAGCATGTGATTGTATTGAAGTCATTGGCCTATACGTATCATGGATAGACATTGGACTGATTGCTAATGACCGATTCGTCGGCAAGTTGCTGCATTATTTAGGAATTGACGTCTTACGTGAATCAGCTTGTGATTGCCTTCATGATATCATTAATAAAGGAATGGACCCTATTATGAAAACTGACCTTATCGAATCCTTGATTAAAGTCCTTGAAGAAATTGGCGTCATTCCTCCGAAGGAGGTGAGTATTTATAAAGTCTATTATGTGCAAAACTTTGTATTTATTTATTCAAGATCCAACAGCGTATTAAAAACACCAAAAAGAAGATCACCATAAAGTACAAATCTAAACTAGAGGGCTCTCCCAAAGTGCATACCCCACCCTCATATAATTCTCCACTTTATAAATTGTAAACCTTTGTACTTGTCAATTTCAGTATTTAATGTTGTCTTAATATGTTTTATGAATGTTTTTACTTTATATTTTTAAAATGTAATTTATATGTGACACTATGAAGACTTCTGTGTTCCATTTTTAATGATTAAAATATAAAAAAAGATACCTTTCGGAAAAATTTCTCTGCACTTGATTCCGTTTGTGTACAGGTTTCGGCCATATCTCATGGCTGTGATTCACCATCACAATGGCGCCCTCTTTTGATGAAGGTCAAAGACCACCGGAACACTAGACTTCGTCCTGCAACATCGATCCAGGAACACTCTGTCGGCACGAACCATGCTATCCTAAATGAAAGCTTTAAAATCATGAGCCTACACCCGGATAAATGGAAACGCCTCATCAGAGAAACCATTGAAATACATCAACATCAACCCAGTTTAAACAAAGACCGTGGTTTGGAATTGCCAGTAGTTTATTCCAGTCTCATCAGAGCCCTCCCTCAATAGGGACCTCTAGTTTTCTTTATCAAAAGAGGGCGCCATTGTGGTGGTGAATCACAGCCATGAGATATGGCCAAAACCTGTACACAAACAGAATCAAGTGCAGAGAAATTGTTCCGAAAGGTATCCCTTTTTTTATATTTTATATATCTTTAACAATGCACTATAAATGTTTTTTAATACATCCTTTTATTGGCCTTTGGCTGTTGGGTGATTGTGAAATAAAATAAATAACAAATACATAAAATAAATAAAAATTTAATCAGCTTGAGATCTTTAGTCAAGGAACATTGTGGTCAAATTTCAAGATTTTCTGATAAATTTCTTTTAGCTGTTCACATACAAACAGACACTCAAACAAATGGGCAAAAAACATAACCTTTGTCCAACTTTGTTGCTGGAGATCAAAGTATATTAATTGTTCATTTCAATGTATAAAATTTACATAAAATATACATAAAAGATTAAGTCTGATAATTATATGTTATGTTTAAAGTTGAAATATTACAATTAAAAATATCAATAGCAGGAATAAACTAAAAAAATTAAATTATAAAAAAGTGCAATTGAAAGTGATGAGAGGATTCCTAATGTATTCGTTTTTACAACAGGAAGTTAAATGTTACTTTAAATAATTTAATTCAAAAGAGACATTTGGACTGAAAAAAACATAAATTCTCAAATAATGACTTCCTTTAAGCAAATCTATAAAATGAATACAGTATGGTGAACTGTTGAGGAATTAGGTTACCACTTGATGCATATTTCATAGGGATTTTTTTCTACTTCTGAAATCATGTTGTTTGTTCCACTACAAATTAGATGGTTTATATGCATGTTTCCTTTGTGGTCATAATCATCAGCTTGGTGGTTAATATGCATGCTTTCTAATCCTGAGGTCTTTAGTTCGAACCTTGCTGAACACTATGTTCAAAACCATGACTTAAGATCGCCACTCCATACATCTTAATGTCATAATGAGACTTGAGGTTTAAAAAGCATGATGTAGTTCTCATGAGAAAACATCATCTAATCAGCATTCTCCCAAGTATGGTTTTAGACATGAAATCATCATCACCACCACCACCGGCATCATCATTAGCATCATCATTACCACCATCTCCACCATCGTCGTGGTTGGCGCCCGCCACCATCATCATCATCATCACCACCACCCTCACCACCATAATCATCATCATAACCGACACCATCATGTTCAGTACCATAATAAGGCCAAAAAAAAATTGTTGTATTGTAAGACCATAAATAAAACATATTTCCGTGATTGAATATCGAAATATTAAAATTTCTATATTACATTTTTTTACTAAAATAGAAATATAAACAGTTTTTAGTGACTCCGGGTAGCGAGGCCTAGGCCTACGGAGCCTAGCTTCAAAACTAGGCCTGGGATAGATCGGCACCGGTAAAAGGCAAACCTCAAGCCATCCTTTCTTCCTACTCGCAGTGCGACTTGAATTGCGACATTTTTAGTCATTTCTTATGTTTTTTTTGTTGATGAAATATAAAGGTAAGAGACATGGATTAAAAAAAACAAAAACAAAAAAAACAAAAAAAAAAAAACGACCTACCAATCCTCCAAATTTTTGAGCCAAAAGGGCAATACGACTTTTTTTTTTTTTTGGCCTAATCTCCATAGTCATAGTTACTTGGTTGGAGTAAGAGCAGTACGTCTGTTTGGGCCTGTGGCTATTGCTGGCTCCTAGCAAGATTGTACTTATGAATTTTTCAAATAAATATTATTAGTATATCATCATCATTGTCATCGTCAACATCTTCATGATCATCATCATCATCGTTATCATCATCATCATGATCATCATCGTAATCATCTTCATCATCATCATCATCATCAACATCATCGTCATCATCATGATCGTCGTCGTCATCATTATCATCATCATCTTCATTAGTCACTGCGGCCACCACCACATTAATGTTATCATTACTCATTTTCAATTATTTTATTTGTATTTTTTTAACTTTAGAATGAAGATGTCGACTTTCTTGCGAAGTTAGCACGACTGGTGAATGGAATGGGATGTAATCTCATTATTAGCTGGCAAAAGTAAGAGTAAAGCCTACAGACTGTATGATCGTACCCAAAAATTGTAGGGGATAAGAGTGAATGATGATATGTGGTAGCTCAGACAAATACAGACCCTGTGAACTCGCCCCCTATGTTACAAAAGTGTAGGGAAGGCTTGCCTTTACATGCATGAGAGATAGATAATCAGCCCTTTTCATGGTTTCAACTGAGCATGTCAAGCCAGGTTAAGTAATACAAAAACACAGAATCATAACTTAATGTTGACATTTAAAAATAGCATTAACCATTGCATAAGAATTGATGAATAAAATGTTCTGAGAATGCTTGCAAGTAGGCTTCCAACCCAATTTCCTCAATTATATGAAGACGTGTGTAGCTCCAATCGTCTCGCTAAAAATACAAGTCGCTTCCCTAATGCAGGTACATACGGCTCATCCCGTCTCTTGACCTGATCGAGCACTGAACACGCTTGTATTGAAGTAATAGGCACCAATGTATAGCACAGCAGTCACATTGACTCGGCTTATTGCATCATGGATATTTCAGCCTACACATGGCAGCCTTGAAATAAAGTAATCCATAAAGCCAAATAATACAGTATGCACTCTTTACAACTACACATTACATGAATGAATTATTATTATTATTATTAGACATTATTATTAGACATTGCACAGTCAATAACTTGCTACTCCTCTAAGGGTCACGTCATGTCCTTTGCAGCTACTAAATTAGCACACATCCTTTTGTCCACAGCAGGGGTCAAGTATGAACCAATGCACTGTGGTAACCCCCTATTCATCTCAAAAGATGTACTGGGTTCTTTATAGTGCACATGAGCCGTTTGTGTACACTGAGCCTACGGTTTATAGTCTTTATCTAAGAAGACTTGTTTCACTGCCAGAATCATGATGCGAGTGGGCATCAAACCCGTGCTGTTGTTTATGCATGGTTAACGGTTCCCTTGCCTTACCCACTCAGCTGTACAACTCGCACAATTGAATCAACAAAGGCACAGAGTGGACTAATTGTTGCAAAGTCAATAACTTGCTACTCCCCTAAGGGTCACGTCATGTCCTTTGCAGCTACTATATTAGCACACATCCTTCTGTCCACGGCAGGGGTCGCGTATGAACCAGTGCACTATGGTAACCCCCTACTCATCTTGAAAGATGTACTTGGTTCTTTATAGTGCACATGCGCCATTTGTGTACACTGGGCCTACAGTTTATAGTCATTATCTGAGAAGACTTGTTTCACTGCCAGAGCCATGATGTGAGCGGGCATCGAACCCGTGCTGTTGTTTATGCATGGTTAACAGTTCCCCTGCCTTACCCACTCAGTCATACAACCCTGAGGCCTAAATTCTCTGTCCTCCCCTGTATGAATTGTTATGGTAGGGGTGAGCATCTGTTGACGTGAGGCCTAAATTCTCTGCTCTGCCCTGTATGAATTGTTATGGTGGGGGAGAGCATCTGTTGACGCGAGGCCTAAATTCTCTGCCCTCCCCCGTATGAATGGTTATGGTAGCGGTGAGCATCTGTTGACCTGAGGCCTAAATTCTCTGCCCTCCCCTGTATGAATTGTTATTGTGGGGGTGAGAATCTGTGGACATGAGGCCTAAATTCTCTGCCCTTCCCTGAATGAATTGTTATGGTGGAGTGAGCATCTATTGCTGTGATGCCTAGTTGTCTGCCCTCTCCTGTAAGAATTGTTATGATAGGGGTGAGCATCTATTAGCTTAAGTTCTAAACTGTTCTTCCTCGCAATATGAATTTATTTTTATGTAGGAGTGAGCATCTGTTGACTTGAGGCCTACATTTTTTTGCTCATGGAAGTGATGGCAAGGATGGATGGAAACTTGTTTTTAAAACTAAAAAAGACCTTGAAGTATTGCATAAAAGTTGAAGTGTGATCTACTTATTAATTAAAAATGGTGATGATACAAACTATCTGCTTAAATTTAATTAGGATACGCTGATTTAATTTTTTTTTTATTTTAGGCAAATTAAAATAAAAGATCATGTAAGTGCGGCACGAACCCTGGCAGCAACAGAATCCAAGATCGGCCTCATGCTTCATTTCCTAGGCCATGAGGATGACGACATCTCATTAGCTGTAGTAGATTTTGCCAAAGATTATGTTTCAGTTTTAAAACAGGTTTGCAATGTTTGTTTTGTTCAGTTGCCATTATTTTAATTCATATAATTGAAGATCCTGATCGCAATGCCATGTTTATTTTTTTATTCACAGAGTCCTGTTCAGTACAGGGTTGTCCTTAAGGGAATCATCATTGTCATCACCATCATCATCATAATCTGCATCATCATCGGCATCATCATCACCATCATCATCATCGTCGGTATCAGCATCATTATTGTCACCACCAACAGCATCATCATCCTCATCATCGTATCATCATCATCGGCATTATCATCATCATCATCATCATCATCATCGTATCATCATCATCATTATCGGCATCATTGTAAGAATATTTTTCTGGATGTATGCCTAAAACACAAGAAAAAAATCAAATATTAAAAGGCCATTACATGGTTTCTCTTAAAAGTGCAAATAACAATTTAGTAAATATTTAAAATTTAATCTCAAATTAATAATATTTATTTATTTATTTTAATAATATGTTATAATTTAATACTTTTAAAATGTATTATTATTATTTTAATTTGTTTTATGGGCATTTTTAATGGGGAATATCTTTCAGTTATAAATAGGTGAGCAAGTTTATAAAGTCCCCTTTCAACTTAATCAGTTTTTTGTTATTCCAAGCATGTAGGTCCAATTATTCACCTATGGAGAACTGCCAAACAAAGCCCAGGCTATATTCAATAAATGTTGGCATAACATCAAGGAATCAATTTAATATCCTGCCTGCCTCCTGATTCTCTACTTCAATCTTGGCCTCTTAGAACAGTTTAATTCTGTCCTCTTCTGAATGTTTTCTAAATTCTTCTCAAATGTGAGGTGTCACCACAAAATGAGTCGTGTTGTGCAGAAAACCAAAATGGAGTTATTGTATTTGGATAGAAGAGATTATAACCTTACAATTGGTTTTTAAACGAGGTTCATAGCTTCAGTATAACCAGAGAAAAATCATTTTAAAACAGGTGTATGAAAACACATTTTGGAGAAAATCTACTTTAAAGATAAACAACTGTTGAGTTTCTGTATGTTTTTCCAATGATTTTGAAAAGCAGCCTTTACAAAATGTAGTTCAAAAACATGTTTATTGTAAATAAACATAAACAGGAAGAATGTAATCATAAAATTTAATTGCTAAACATAACAAAACAACAGAAATCTTATTTTTGTGAAATTATGACTTTCTGTCTATTTTTGTGAATATCTCAAAATGACCTGGCGTACAACACGACTCATTTTGTCACGACACCTCACCTTTGTGCTACTGATCATTTTTTTATGAGAGGGTTCAGGCCTATAGGAAAGAAATAAGTTTACCATAACAGTTTAATTCTGTCCTCTTCTAAATGTTTTCAAATTCTTCTCAAATTTCCAAGCTATATTTCTTATATTTTGGCTTAGAATCAAAGAAAGATCTAATATCCTGTTTGCTTGCTGATGCTGTTAAACTTTGTCTCTTAAGAATGATTTTTTTTTAACTTTTCTAAATATTTCCATATGTGCACATATTTTGGTAAACATGCCAAACCTCTCATTTCTATTTAGATTTATGACACTCTCAAATAACTCAGCATTAATTTCCAACATAAAATAGCACACACAATGTTCTCCAATATATATGGTGCATATCATGGCAAAACCACCAGATTGTCTCAAATTGAAAATGGAGTTAATGAAGCCATATTGCACTTTTTGAAAGCTTTGAAATGAAAGATCGATTATCAAAATTGTATCTATAACCAAAGTTATAAAACAAAATAGACAAAAATTTTTTTTGTTTTTTTTTTTGCGTGCTGTTTTGCTTATTTCTCAATAAGGCCTAAAAAACATGATATTATCTCCTTTTCAATCAACATGCTAAATACTTTTTACATAATATTCTATTGGAAACTATTTAAGGATCATATGACAATTATTCTACTGCAGTTACTGTAGTAATTCAGTACCATTATGTTTTTTTTTTCAGTGACTATATTGTCACAAGGTCTCATCTCAACATGCTATTTTCAGTAATTCTCTTTCAGTTAATGAACTAATACTGTTGTAAGTAAATTACTGCAGTAGCTTCAGCAAGAAAATGTTGACACAGTCCCTTAAATCAACTATATGTTTTTGTTTTCTATTTACAGATTATTCACACAAATATTGGTCAAAAAGAGTTCTTAAAACAAATGCTGTACCTTATACTGAAAAAATTTGAGTTTGATGAGTCTTATGACTTTGATTCTCAAGGCGAGGACGAAGCTATGTTCCAGGATTACCGGAAACAGATAAAAGTGCTGTTTGATAACTTAGCCCAGCTTGATCAGCAGTTAGTTTTCACAACAGTTCACCAATATGTCACCTCAATATTAAGGTATATATATATATCGCCTATTATCTACAATCTAAATTGGCTTCACATTGATTCTCGCATAAAATACAAAATTCTACTTTTTTTACTATTAACTTTTAAAGCTCTTCTACAAAACCAACCAACTTACTTGCGTTAACTCCTGTTGAAATATATTCCTCATGCTCTCCTCCGGTCACCAAATTGTAACCTTTTAGTTGTCCCTTGTACCGACACAAAATCCTATGACCAAAGGTCTTTTTTATTTTCTGCTGCCACCCTTTGGAACTCTTTACCTAATACAGTCACCGAATCTTCCACTTTTTTTGTTTTTAGATGCGGAAAGGTCTCTATAAACAGCTTTTCAAAATTGTCTGTCTGTCGGTGTGTCGGTCTTGTCACGCAAGTTTGTGACTATTTGCGTTTAGTTCTTTCCATATATAATTTCTGATAACCAGCATTGTATAAGTGTCACTTTAAATATCTACGAGATATGAAACAATTAATCATCAACTGGTAATACATTAACATTAAAATTGAATTCAAATATCGTTATAAATACACGTTTAAATGCTTAATTATTATTATTACTATATCAACTATAATAATGGCAATAGCAATTGTAATAATAATGATAAAATTTATTAACTATTAATTACTTAGTAGTAATGATACTTACCGGTCCGGTAACATTATTGTTAAATTTGTATGCTTAACATCTCGTTTGTGACCTTGCATGTGGTTGATTTATCTTGTAATGTTTTGTTAACTTTTATTTATATATATATATTTTTTATATATTTTCTTTCAATGTTATTGTTTCTTTTGGTTATATTTGTTTATACTGGACGCACCTTCACAGGATGAAGTGTGCCACTGTTACAAAAGTGTCGACTCCGAATAAATAAATAAATAAATTAAAACTGTATGCAATATATTATTTTTTCTTTCTGGAGTTATGCAAATTGCGAATAACGCCTCAGGCTAATACACTCAGCAACTTTCGCATCAGGCGTAGTAGCAGAAATTTGAAATTTGCATAGCAGATGATGTTAATAGTATAAAAGAAAGCACAATACAGAACCAAATCCATTCGATCACTGGTCTTGCTTGTATAGTTGGACCAGTAGCTGTAATCTAATCTTCAATCGCCTTGTATAGGTGGTTGTAGAATAGGAATACTAGCCCGGTTTTGTTGGCTAAATAAAAGTGATGGCGTGCTTTTGGTGGCACTGACCAGTTACAGCGACTGCGTGCAGCTTTCCGCGTCTTATTGTCGGATCACCTTGTTAAGATCAATCTCAAAACCCACCTATTTAATAACTAACTTGATTTTTACTACGGTTTAACGAATTGGTGCTATATAAATTATTAATTATTATTATTATTATTATAAGTAGTTGGTTGATAATGTGTCGGTGGTCGATTATATTCACATTCGACAACAAGTAAACCGCAAATTACTTCATGGATATACTATATTATGCTTGTAAAGTAAGACCTGTTACTAGGCTTACGAAGTGGGGCTATTTCCAGTCATGTGTGGAGCCGTGATTTGGTGGATGACATGGTTGCCTTCTAATTCTAGGTTCCCACCTGATTGCACACAGATATCTTTCCTACAACCTAACAGACATATGTATTTCCTTAGCCTTGTAATGAGACTTGATGTTGTATGTGACATGAAATAAATATAAAAAAAAAATCCTACCTCTTAGGCCGTGTTTCCGCAGGAATTTCGGATTATAAATATAATATGATATATATGATGATAAATATCATCCAATCAAATCAATTTTAAAAAATACAACTGCGTAAGCTCAGTGCAGGCCATAATGCACTGTGAGTCGACTAACTTCCGGTGATTTTTGGTGAGCATAAGGCTCATAATATACATATTTCTGCCAAAAATTATATTGTTCATTAGAATTTAATTTGAATATTTTATTTTAGCTCTTGGAAGACAGTGAATTTTACAGAAGTCGAATTAAGTATTCGGATCTTGTTCATGATAGGCGAGGCAATCCCAGTAAGTAGTGGTAACCATTTCACGGGAGAAGGCCAAAGAGTTGAAGCAATGCGAAGCATGATGGAAAAGGTATGGTTTGTTTTGTACATTAAGTACATTACCCGAATGATCTCGTAAAAAAATCGAGCAGTAGTGTGTCTCGACATCCATTGTTGTTGTTAAAGAGAGTCTATCTAATCCCTTTGAAAAAGATAACACCCTCCAACTATGTAGGTTTACCATGTTAATTACTAGAAAGATCTACCTAGACCTACCTGGTAACTAGGTAGTATATTTGGTGATGTTGTTGATACATTAAGGTCAATAAGTATTCGATTGTTGGTTATGATGTCAGTTCTAATAGCCTGACGTTTTGAAAAAAATAACTCTGTTAACATGGTATATAATGGTAGTGACAAGGTAGACATAGGTAGTTATTAGGGTTAACTCTGTAATAACTACCATCCACCAACCTTACTATCTACCACATAAACACATTATTATCCCATTATAACCAAAACTATAAATCTCTCAATTAAAACAAGGTGTGCGCCCCTCTTAAGGGAGACTATCAAGGATGATCAGCAAAGATCTGCCAGTGCATATAAAAATACAGCCATTAATAGACCTTCAGACTAATTTGTACTGACACCATGACAATTACTTATTAAGTGTATCAGTAACATCAACAAATATACTACCTAGTAACTAGTAACTTCTCTATGATGCTAGGTAGATCCTCCTAGTAATTTAACATGGTAGATCCACCTTGTTGGAGGGTGTTATTTTTTCCAAAGGGAAAGGTCTATTAAAGGCCATGTACTTGTAGAAAATTGTTGACAATACCCTTGGCAGTCTCCCTTGAGAGAGGAGCTGACATTGTTTTAATTGAGAGCTTTATGGGTTTGGTTGTGGAATAATAATTTGTTCATGTGGTAGTAACAAGACTGGTGTATGGTAGTTTTTAAAGGGTTACCTCTGTTAACTACTTATATCTACCTTGTCGCAGCCATTATCAACCATG
The DNA here is from genome assembly GCA_025631205.1 of Nesometra sesokonis. NCBI lineage: Eukaryota > Metazoa > Echinodermata > Crinoidea > Comatulida > Antedonidae > Nesometra > Nesometra sesokonis. The sequence goes on from JAOTQE010006358.1 coordinate 16,525, forward strand.
TTAATAGAGTTCTTTTATTCAAAGGGATGGTGACATTAGACTAGACAAACTTTTAATTGAGTGGACATGGATTAAACATTTTATAGATAGTTGATGCAATGTACTCATAATTTGTTAAAGTTGAGTTGTTTATTTGTCACCTTTATTTTATTTTTTTTTCAATTATTGGATTTAAATTATTAATTAAACTTGTTAGTTAATGTTATTGTAACAATATTATAGATTTAGAAATATAGGATGGAAAATCCAAGATATACAGTGATTAAAATTGTTAAAAAACTTAAATCTTCCAAAACAGACTGTCAAGAAAACCAAATTTCATGCTAAACTGGACTATATTTAAAATCTGAAAATCATGAAACCAATATATAGACTCTTTAAACTGAACTGTCCAGAAAACCAAACAAAATGGTTGGTCTAGACTAGTAGAAATAGGAGAAAAATTGGTGACAAGTCAAACAAATTGCAATAGTTTGTTTTATTGCTGAAATCTGTTCATTTTGTGGTCCAGAATAACATATCCAAAATCTACACTGATTGGCCAATCAGATGTATGTAATTTGAATTTATTCAAAATTTCTACAATTTTGGAACTTTCAGGCTAAATATCTCTCTGACCATCAATATTTAAGGATATAAATGTACAAATAAAAATATGACCCAAAGCAACCAAAATAACACATTTGTTTTACCCTATGACATCTCGGGTTGATCAGGTCAAAGGTCATCCTATATTTGAAAGTGCATGGAATTGTGGTGCTCTTCATCACTTTAATCTTCAAATTTAGTGATATATATCTATTAAGCACAGATAAAAACATGACCAAAAGGAACCTAAATAACACATATATTTTACTGTATGACCTATTGGGTCAAAGGTCATATTGAAAGTACATGAACTTTGAGGTTCAATATCTCTGTAATCATCAAGGTCTGTGAATATAGATGTAACAGAGTACAAATAGAAACATGTCCCAGAAGAACCCAAATATCAACCGTTTACTGTATGATCACTTAGGATCAATGGGTCAAAGTTCATGCTGAAATTAAACAGTATTCTAATGCTCAAAATCAATTTACCATCCATTTTTAGTGGTATACAAATAATGAATGTTTATGAGTGCGAGGGACAGAATACTTCATGAGGTGAAAGATGAAATGATCCATTCAACGAGGCATAGCTGAGTTGAATGGATCATTTTATCTTTCACCGAATGAAATACAGTATTCTATCCATCGCACAAATGAAAAGACATTTATTTTTGTTTTATATGACACCTCCTACATGTAAATAGATCCTTGTCATTTTACATTTTATTGAATTTATCTTATTGTGTTTGCAGAATCAACACCGCCTATTAATTTGTCTAAATCCTCGCCTGTCATCAAAACAAACCCTGTCTCCGCCATGTTTGTTTACCGACCGTGTCAGAGGTTACATAGATCATACACGTGATTGCGCTAGTGCAGTACAAAATTAATACAGTGCAGCTGAGCGCGGCGTGTTCATTGTCGCATATCATACACATTACAATATGCCAGCGTTTTCACGTCTCGTCGAGCATGCAATGGAGCAAAACCTATTGATCTAAAATTGCACAGTAAATGGATCCAAAATTGCACAATTCTTAACGTCACCATGAAATGGGCCAAATGATCGATAACGATTGACCAATCAGATTGCAGGAATCTATCTAGGTGTTATATAAATATATTATAACAAGTAGAAATGACCCAAAAGAACCCAAATTGTTTTACTGTATGATTTCCTGGGATCAGTGGATCAAAAATCATCAAATACCTGAATCTACTGTACAATTCATAAGTAAGGATAACAATATCCACATTAAACTAAGAAACTGTGTCACAGATGTTCCCAATCTCAAACAAATAATAACAATGACAGCAATGACGTTGACAACAACAATAATATACTCATCTATGAGTGTAGAAACAGGCGTTAACCTTGAATTCATATCTTAGTACAAGGAATGCAAGAACATATTTTGTGATTTTTAAAAACATTTGATTTGTCATAAATTGCCTCGTAATTTACATAATTCAAAGATGGTGGCTGAAAGAAAATGTCTTATGTATGTAACCACTGGTCATGCTGTGTTAAATTGGTGTCAAAATGTTCAGGAAGGACAAGTGGCTTGTATTGTGCACAACAGGATAATTTACTGTCTCAGGACATGTGACCCGTATCCAGTGGCGGTTCCAGGAATTCCCCGAAAGCAGGGCAACGCCCCTGATAGGGGGGGCCTCGGGACCCCAGACGGGCTGGGCAAGTTTGAGGTGGGCGTGTCCGGTTTTCAGTTTGACGAACAAAAAAAAGGGAAAAAATGTTATTTGGCGTGTTTTGCGTGCTTTTTTAGGCCATTCTGGTGTTGGGACTTTGTCCCTTGGCAAAGGCTCTCACGACCAGGGGTGGGGGGAATCGGGTTGGGGCTGGGTTTGGGCTTCATGTACAGGATAATTTACTGTCTCAGGACAAGTGCACCATTTCATGTACTATGGGATAATTTACTCTCTCAGGACAAGTGGCCTGTATCATGTACTACAGGAAAATTGACTTTCTCAGGACAAGTGGTCCATATCATGTACTGTACTCTAGGATAATTTATTGACTCAGGACAAGTGGCCCATATCATGTTCTACTGGATATTTTACTGTCTTAGGACAAGTAGCCTGTATCATGTACTACAAGATAATTTACTGTCCAAGGACAAGTTGCCTGTATCATGTACTATAGGATAATTTACTATCTCAGGAAAAGTTCCCTGTATCATGTACTACAGGTTAATTTACTGTCTTAGGAAAAGTGGCCTGCATCATGTACAGCAGGATAATGTACTACAGGATAATTTGCTGTCTTGGGACAAGTTGCCTGTATCATGTACTGCAGGATAATTTACTGTCTTAGGAAAAGTAGCCTGCATCATGTACAGCAGGATAATGTACTACAGGATAATTTACTATCTGAGGGAAAGTTGCCTGTATCATGTACTGCAGGATAATTTTTTTTTTCAATGCTGCCCTCTCTTGTTATGAACTTTTTTGTAATATTTCGGTAGAAAATTAATTGTTTCAGCTATCTCCAGATGTCTTGTGATGGAGCCCGCGTACTATTCCACAAACTCAGTATCGTTCTATTATTTTGATTAAGAAATTATATAGAAATTCAATCTTTCAGTCTACTGCACATCCACTATTTCTAATTTCTGTAACAACTATGTTATTATTGTGCCGCAGTCATGCTGTCACTGTATACAAGGTTAAAAGTTAATTGCTTATAAATATAATCAAGTGCATTGTTCAAGTTCAAGATGGGAAGGGATCAAGGTTTTGGGAAATATAGATAATTAGAAATGTTTGTTCAAATGGAAAATTACTTCCTTCAAAATAATTTGTAGATTGCAACATAAAATCGTTCCATTATTTTCATGAAGTCGATTCTACACTACGAGAATAACTTCACGCCAAGGGAATTTTTTCAAACTAACACATGCACAATTTTTGCAGCAAATCTCAGTTTTGCAAGATAACCCTAGCTGTTCAGTTTTTGTTTTATTTTCCATTTGTAAATAACATCATCAGCAACAATCTTTCTTTCATTTACCAATTATAGTTCTATTATTTACTGAATTTCTGTAACAATTATGTATCAGCTTATTATTGTGCCGCAGTCATGCTGTCACGGTACACAAGGTTAAAAGTTAATTGCTTGTAAATAAAATCAAATTGTGCATTGTTCAAGTTCAAAATGGGAAGAGATCAAGGTTTTGGGAAATATAGATAATTAGAAATGTTTTTTTTGTCTTTCGTGATAATTAGAAATGTTTGTTCAATGGAAAATTACTTCCTTCAAAATAAATTTGTAGATTGCAACATGAAAATCGTTCCATCAATTATTTACATGATGTCGATTCTATAATAAATTCAAATAACTTCACGGCAAGAGAATTATTTCAAACTTACACATGCAAAATTTTTGTTTGCAAATGTCAGTTTTGTAAGAAAACCCTAGATGTTCACCAGTTTTTTCTTGTCCATTTGTAAATAGCATCATCTGCAACAATCTAAATTTCATTGACCAATTATAATTCTATTGTTATTTACTGAAGTTATTTTTAATATAAATTAGATAAATGAGTCTTCTTTGTTTAGTGTAAAATACACAGTCATGCACATTTTTTTGCAGTGAGAGAAAAGATTTTGACGTGAATTCATTCCAAAATCCGAAAGGTCCACTAGTCAACTTCAAGAAAGTATAATAATACGTAATCCAAGCAATGAGATACATACCATCATGACAGGATTCAATATTTCGACATAAATTATGTCATGGTCAACATTACAATTCATCAATCATCATTCCTGATGATGACATAACTTGTGTTGAAATTTTAAATCCTGTCATGATGGCATGTATCTCATTGCTTGGAGTATGTATTAAGCCGGGCACTCACTGCGTCGTGCGACGGTCGCACAACTAAACCGTCTCTCACTGTGTGTGTGGTGTCCAGACGCGATGACAGTCTTCTACTCGTCGGCTGAGAGTTTTTTTTAGTGATTCAACAGGGAAATACTAAAAAACCATCAGCCAACGAGTAGAAGACTCATCGCGTCTGGAAACTACACACACAGGGAGTGACGATTTAGTCGTACGACCGTCCACTACGCAGTGTGTGCCTGGCTTTATACTTTCTTACTTTAGCAGTACAGTAACATTTCTAATCCACCCCAAAAAAATAACATGAAAATTAACATTTCATAATCCTTGTTGAAATGATTTTTGATGGCTGAAAAATTCCTCTCTTCCCCTCATGTACCATCATGCAGTGGTAGATATTCACATATTGCCATTTTCATTGCTGTTGATTGTGGTGGGCTTTATTAACTTCTCATCACATAGATCATAGTTCTTTTGACATTCATAGTGGTGTTGGACTTGAGAGGTTTTGTCATGTATAAGGAAGCTTTCCCTTGACTTTAGATGGCTAGGAGGTGGAGTCTGATTAAATACTGGTTGATGCTCATCTCTGCTGCTGGTGTTGTTCCTTCTTGTTGGGTACTGATCGAATGGCTGGAGGGGCAATACTTGCCCTAGTGCCTCCGGAGCCCTCTCAATTGACCTCATTGCCTGACAAAGCTTGAATCCTAGGCCTGCTATTTATTTGTCAATAATGTCCTGATTTTTGGAACTGGTAATGGGTTTTCATGTTGCAAGCAGTTTCCTTGCTCTTTGAATATAAACCTTGCAATATATTTAACTAATTACTTTTTTTTATTTTAGCTTGTTACATGTGAAGTTGTGGGACATCCTCATTGGATCGTTGGTTTACAAGTAAGTTCTTATTAATTAATTAATTAATAAATTAGTTATTAAGTTAATAATTTAGTTAATATTCTTTTGATGAGTGCTGTTGGGAAATTCAAATTTCTCGACGTCAAATTCATTTTTGTTTTAATTTAGCAGTGGCGGCTTTAAAGGGGGAGGGGGGCTTAAGAGCCTTAACCACCCCACCCCAAATTGACCAGAAAAAACATTTTTTGGCGTTTATGACAATGGACCACTAAAAAAAACATGCGCAGTGGATGCATAGCCCTATAGAGACTCGAGTCGTAGAGGCATAATTCAGACCTGTTATTGCACAACTTCTTTTTTTTTTGCTTGTCAAAACAAAAATCTAAATCACAATCCTGGATCTGCCCCTCTTTAGTACACATCCAACAGTACGTAACTCACGTATTATAGGGTAAATACACTGTATTATGCTTATAAACTAAGATTCAATACAAGACCAGGCAGTGACATTCTTCACAGTCATGAGAATAACTAGTGCTTTTTCAGGATTGAAACCGTTACCTCAGGATTGGCAGGCAAAGATGATAACCACCAAACAAAAATTCCATGCAACAAATGTACAATAACAGGTAGTCAATGAAATTTTAAAGTTGAGGTATAGTCTTATGCATACTCCCAAGTTATGATATTCACACCATTGTGACAGGATTCAATATTTTGACATAAATTATGTCATTGTCAGGAATTCCTGATGCTGACATAATTTATGTCGTAATATTGAATTCTGCCACGATGGCATGTACCTCCTTGCTTGGAGTATGCATTATACTTTCTTACTTAAGTTGATTAGCGGACCTTTCAGATTTATGTATAATCTTGTTACTATCCAACACACACAGTAGTGCTGTCGGACAGTGGTTAAAGTGCTTGCCTACCAAATCCATGGCCCAGGTTCATCCTGGAGAAGGGTTAGCTGTATAAACATAACATAGCATAATTCTATCCTGTAATTGATGATGTACTTGCTGTTGGTATGA
>JAOTQE010006359.1:0-11212 GCA_025631205.1 Nesometra sesokonis
GGATGGACCTTTTCTGTCATTCTAATGCTACGACCACCCCTCCTGTTTTGCTCCTACTTTGGAGTGTTTAGGAGGTCAGCTTTAACCCACCTGAACCTGAACCTGAACCATTGCCTTAATGTGTACTGTATGTCCACAACTGCCAAGTCTACTGAGTCAAGCAGTAGGCTACCGCTTTTTCCACTTTCTTGCCACCTACCTCTTTACTGAGCTATTCCTATGGCTACTTCAAAAGAAGTACAATATTGTTGAAAAATCTATTAAATAGCATTGCTCCTCGCCGGCGGGAGTGTGTGTCCAGTATTGTCTCCAACATCATCCACATCGCCCTTGTATACTATCACTTTTGACACTATAAATGTTGGCAGGTAACCATTTCTCACAAATCAATATTTTGTCAGGATTTAATTTTTGGGGAACATTTTATTTGAGGGGATGCACATAATATAAGATAGCATGCACATTTATCTTATGATAAAAACCACCAAGTTGTTGCACATGAAGTTGCCGAGAAATAAGCCAATAAACAACAGATAAACAAATACAAAGGAAATTTGTGTATATTTTGTTCAATAACTTCAGTTATACATGTCCGATTTGAAAAGTAATGTCCTTAGATGCATTCTCCAGCATTTAAATTATGTTTTTGAGGTGATTATATAGATCTCCTTTCTGGTGAAAATTTTCTCCTCGCTTTTCCCTCTTCCCCTTCTTATTTTGAGAAAAATTACCGGGGCAGCTGCTCCGGCTATCCCATAGCTGGCTGGTTATGAATTCAACTACCATTAGCAGCCTTCTACTTAACCTACAGCCTAACAAAAAGTTGTTGGTTACAGTTTAGAATTGATGGTTAAAATTTGTATGAAGTCACTCTTAATATTACATTCAATATACCTCTACAGTATATTATTAACAAGTATTCCTTCAGGACAGGTGGCCTTATTGTGAGCAATGTTTATTTTCTATCATAGCTGGTTGCACCTTTTTTTATCAATTGAATTGAGGCGCCTTATTTTGTGGCTAAAATTGTAATCTTCCCAACCTTGAAAGTTGTGAATTGTGATAATCAACAAAATGATATCCTGGTTACTAATGATGTAGCTTATTAATATCAGTTATAATATATAATCTAGATTCATTTAAAGCCTATATCACTGAAATAATAATGCACTTTATTACAGTAAAATACTTTCTTTTTTCTGTTTCGTACTACAGTACACAGTTTTTGTTTCATACTAAACCTTGAGTGCCGAAAGCAAAGATGTCCCTGAGTATTATTTTAAAAAGAGAATGAAAAGTCTTTTATGGATTTCAAATTCCGAGTCCAATAGTTTGAAAATGAAATATGTTGTTTATAATAATATCCACATTTAATTTTTTCACTGTTTTTAATTGGATATAAACCGTTTGTCTTTAACTATAGAAGATAGAAAAATGAAAATAAACATTTAATATTTTGAAATGTGAAATATAACCTTATACCATGTCCAGACGTATTTGTTGTTTTTATTTTATAAAATAAAATATTTGTAATTCATCAGATATTTCTGTAAGTATTAGGATGTAAATCAAGTCTAGACAATGGCTAAAATTATTGAAATGCACAATTTCAAATATTGTACAGTACAGTATTAAACCTTATTCAATTAAGGCTATTAGGCTGTTTAATCTATCATAGAAGATTGATACATTACTGGGAATCAACTAATAGTAATAATTTATTCGGTTTGTTTTTATTTAAATTAAGACAAAATATAAAGTGCAGGATATTGATAATATTTGTAATTTTAAGCAAATTGACAAAATAATACAATATTTAACCTGTTTGAATCCGATTTGAAATATAATGATGTTTTCTAAAAAATTAAAGTGCCCGGGAGAATTGATTAAAAATGCATCAAAAAGAGATGACTGGTGCCTGGATATCCTGTTACAATTCCATATTTATAATGAAATGCTCCATTGGGTATTAATCAAAAAGACTACGGATACATGCCGAGGAAATCTCATCCCATGAATATTCAAGTTAAATGATTGAGAAAACTATAAGTTTGTATGTTTTACAAATAAATTAATGCACATTAATAGAATATAGAGTAGTACAGTAGTAATACTGTAGAGCCTTCGAAAATGTGCCACCTTTGACTGTGCACAGCTTTTCGGTAAGCTTCATCCCAAACATGATTTTTACGTATAAATAAATGTACATTGAATAGTTATAGAGTACTAGTAGTAATTATAATAGAGAGCTTTCCAATAAGTTCCACTTTTGGATGCACTGCTCTTGGATAAGCTTCGTCCCTAACACGATTTTGTTTTTACAAATCACCGGCACTAATTCCAGAGTAGAACTTACCCTGCAGTGGCGGATATAGGGGGAGGTGTGTCAAAAAAATTTATCACATAAAACAATTTCTGAATTTGCCACTGCAATGATAAAACATTAAGAAAAAGTGTTTTAACCTTTATTAAATTCATTGTATATAGAGTTGAAATGGAAAAAAAAAATAAACAAGCATAATTTTATTAAGTATTTAAAATTTATTATTGGCCTACACTGGAATATTTGAGATAATTAGAATGAAAAGGGCCAAAAAAGTATTTTGATGATTAGCGCCATTCAGAATAAAAAAAAACTGCTCTCAAATATGAGCTCCACACTCAATCCTCCAGTTTGAAATAATAGTAATCTTAATCTAGAATATTTATTTTCAAATTGTGAATAAGTTATTTTTAATTTAAATTAATTTTATTATATATAATTTATAACAATTATTTCTTGTTATGTTTTTTAAATGACCTAAATTTTCTAGTTTAAAAAAATTGCCTCTGCCTCAGGAGGCCTCAAGTGACTAAACATCGTGAGCATTTTTTTTTCGCAAATCGATGGATATATCGATGGCTCTTCTTGAATGTTATGTAGATTTGAAATTGAAGAATGTCAATTCAAGATATGTGTCAAAAAATGTAGCCTACAGCGACTATACTGTAGTGTGTGTTATTCATGAACTTTCTGTAGAACTCAAAAAGCAAGCATTATGTAAATTAGATGTGTATTTTGTTGCCGCAACTCCCTTGTGTTGTCACACCAATCTGTTGCGAGATTCAAGTTTTTTGTCACTTTATTTGCCACTTGTGTGACAATTAATACTTATCAAAGGCTGAATATCTAACAGCGGAAATATCGGGTCAATTGCAGGCTGGACCTCGGGGCAAAATTGGGGGTGTGAAATGAGTATCACAATTTAGACAGTAATTGTAATTGGTAGTCACTAGACTTGAACAATGGAGTTTTAATTCAGTTAAAGAGGTTATTCACCTCTAAGGTTGGCCTATCTAGATGTCATTGGGTTGTTTTTCTATGGTCAGTTTGTCATTATGTAAATAAAATAATTATTCATCTGTAAAATAGCCCACTCCATATGTCCAGTTGCTAGCGTGCAAGTTGGCCCACACAGTGGATCATAAGTTCTTATATAGGATTTGGTATTTTCCACCAATGGGTTGTAAGTGCTGATAGATCCACTAAATAAATAATATGAAGGCGTACAGGATTCAAAAAGCATTCTTGAAACTTTTAAGTCCTGAACACCTATATAATTTTTCTAGACCTCGAACATTCTTAAAATTGATCGTTGTCCTTGGTGGACCCTGGAAGGTGTATTACCGGTGTTATTGAATTCACAATTCACTAAAAACAAGAAGCTTGTCTATCCATGAGGTAATCCATGAGCATCAGATTGTTTTTAAATTGTCTTAAAATTTTAATGATATATTATTTGTATACTGTACCATAGTACTGTAGATATATTTATCTTCTCGTTTTAAAGATACATTGTCACTTGAAAATGATCACAAAATAATCAAGACTAATTTTAAATTTAACTTGCTTATAAAAGCAACATCAAATTTAAGAACTTGAGACTAGAAATTTATGTAGGCCTATTTAAAAATTGTTTAAAAAGATTTTAACAGTGAAGAGTGATCAAAATTTAAGAGGCTTCCAGCCTTTTTGATGTTTTCAGCTATTTGTTAGCATGTAACAATGCAACATTATAGGTAAATATTTTATAAGATATAGTAGTATGTAAGCAATAAAATATTACCTTGTTTTATTAGAATTAAGTTTGTTTTATTGGTACTATTTACTCCCATCCAATTTCAGTTTGAGTACACAACATTCTTATACCTGCCAACTTTTTCTGGCTCCAATGCGTGAGACAAACCCCGCCACCATCTGGGCCACATCCTCTTCAATTTCGATCTGACAATTGAAAACTATTGAGATCACTGTTTATGAGTGAGGGTTCTGCTAATGCGTGAGATAAATTAATTTATGCGTGAGACGTCAAAAATAGGCTCCAATGCGTGAGACTCACGCATAATGCGTGAGAGTTGGCAGGTATACATTCTCTACAGGTACAGTAATGCTATGAGAATGTTGTAAAGTCACAACATTGTAGTGCGAGTGCAATTTCAATGCCTTAGTGTCTACAGTTTATAGCTTGGTAGTTAGCGTGCTTGCCTTCCACTCTCGAGGTCCTGGGTTCGAACCTGGCTGAACGCTAGGTTGGTTCCCACAACATAACAACGCCACTCCCCAAGCCTCATAATGAGACTTGGTTGAGAAAGCATGGTGTTGATCTCATCTAGTAAGTGGCGAGTAAACTTGCTGTTGGATGTGACATGAAGAAACTGTTCGCAAGATGGAACAGTTTTCTGAAATAGTTGATTTCATATTACTGTATATGTTTATTAAGTATCCTTAAGTATATTTGCATTTATTAAAATAGAAATGTCTCTTTTCCAAAAAAAAACGTTTAATTGAATTGAATAATTAATGTCTGTGTCATTACTGATCTTGTCTTTAAATTTACATAACCGATTATACTGTAGCACTAGGATCCCTTTTGTAACTGCAACTGTAAGCTAAACAAAAGTTTGAGATCCTTCTTATTGTTTACAATACCTGGTGGCCAGCATTCCAAGCTTTGTGCTAAAGACCACTGCAGATTTGATTGACAGCAGGTACACACAGGGTGTCCCCTGAGATTTAATGAACGTTGGAAGTTAAGTTCATGTTACAGTATGTTTCAAAGAAAGAGTTAAAATGTTTGGAAATACCTTGCATTGTTTAATTACAGTAAATTGAATTTTTCTCCCTATTTTATAAAAAGAGTTAAATTACTTTGTCAATATCTTGATTATCTGGAAATTGTATAGTTATTTATTTTCTATAAAAAGTTAAATGACAAGTTTAAGATCTATCCTAAAGAAAGATTACAATATTTGGAAATACTTGTATGGTTGATTATTGTAATTGCACTTTATTTTTTTAATTACATAACAGTTAATAATTTATAGACCAAATTTTTGTTTGGTAAACAATACTTTGTAAATTATTATTCTTCTAAAAAATGTTACATGTTTAGATAATAGTTCTGGATGAGAAAAAAATATCAGGTCAGAAGTTGTTTTATTTATAAAAACAACAGTTTTATACTTTGTCGATTCAGTCTTGGGCCAAGTAAAAATATACTTGTTAAGTATTAAAGATGTATTGTCACTTGAAAAATGAAAAAAAAAATGGATTTTGAAACTTGTTAATTTTGAAGAAATATATAAGTTATGACCATCAAACTAGAAATTAGGATATTTTAAAATTATTTATCCCCAATATTACAATGTTATATGCTAAATATCAGCCTCTTAAATTTTTTTATCATTTTTCAGTGTAAAAATCTTATTAAACAATTTTTAAATATAGTAATTTCTATTCTCAAGTTCTTAAATGTGATGTTACTTTATTATGAGCAAGTCAATGTCAAAATTAATGTCATTGAGGTTTTGGTCATTTTCAAGTGACAATACATCTTTAACCAATGAATAATTTCAGAGGAGGAAGAGTGGTTTTCATTTTTTATTTTTTTATTATTTCAGCATATTTTTAAATGGTCATCACCATAGATTTGTATCATCTTTAACCATGGGATCAACGACTTTCTTTTGACTACAAAATTTTCAATATCAAATTACATTGATAAATACCTAATGATGCAAATTTAAATGTTTCCATCAACAAATTATATACCTTGGAACCTAAATTTACAAATGCGTAAATTTAAAAAAAAACTAAAAAAAAAAATATATCGGAGGCGGCTAGGAATTTAGAGAAGGGCGGTGACACAAATATATATTTTTTTTTTGGCCTAAATGTAAATTTAGTTTGAGGGGTTGTAGCCAGCCAGATTCTATCAGGATTAGAATAACATCAACAGGATGGCAGAAATGACAAACTCACCACAAGCCTTGGAATGACAAGTAATTTAAGCCTTTAAGCATTATTTTCATTGGTAAAATACTGATTGATTTTAACTGATGTTATGTCCATTAGTTTAGTTCATTTACCTTTTGAAGTTCATTCACTTGTAAATGTTGTAAAGTATTTGGAAAGCTACTGATGAAAAATATGCATCAATAAGGATGTGGCTTGGTATCCCCTTCCCGTCATCTTGGGCCTATAAAAACATTTTTGAGGTCTCATTACATGAGTTTTATAGCTGATGGGATCAACTTGAATACGGTACCAAAATAGGTTTGAAGTCATTCTTTTTGCAGAATTTGTGTTGGTTAAGTTTTAGTACTATGATACTTAAATTTCATTATGTATTAGGTCAGTTTTGATGAGGGATGAAGTTGGGGAAGAGGTGAACATCTAGTGCCCCCCCCCCCCCAATATTGCTAAAGTTTTTCTCCTTCATATTGTGTTCCCGCACGCTTAAATTGACAGTAAAAAATAAAAATAACATCCAATAACATGTAAAGCCTGTTTTACACTAGGCTAACTTTTTCACGCGACGCAAAATTTTTCACCTCGAAAAAATTCGCGAGATCGCGTCATTGATTTACACTAGAATGCGATATATCACGCGACCTTTCCCGTTTAGTTTTTTTGTTTATCGAATTGCTCTATTTTGACTTTGACAAATGGGGCCACTTTCAATGGAACGTAAAAATTTTTGTTGATCTTATTGGACAGCGGGTTTTTTTCACCCACGGCTCTCAGCGAAACTGGCGAGTAGAAACTGCTAGAACTCACTTTTTCGTTGCGGTGATCAGAAGCGAAGCCCCACGGTGATGCAGCGAATCATCCATTTGACAACAAATTTTAACGGCGCATGTGTGTGCTCGAAAAGTCCCGCGTCACGCAAAGAAATTCACCTAGTGTAAAACAGGCTTAAAACAGAAAATAAACTTTTGTTAATCAAATTGAAAATTGGGAACAAACCCCTCTGATGGATATGAATATTTAATATAATAATTTTTTTTCAAACATGAATCATTTTTTTGGTGAGGTAACATTTTGCATTAATTCTACAAAAAAAAAACCAAATTCTCTTATGGTGGGTTCCCACTGCCGATCAGACGAACTATCAATCCCGATCAAAATAATTTGGACTGGTCGGGCTCGCTCGGCAATGGTATTCGAGGTCAATCTACCTTGATCGGCATCGCCAAAATGATCGTGAAGGAAGCACAAGCAATGCCGATCAAGGTAAATTGACGCCGAATACCATTGCCGAGCAAGCCCGACCAGTCCAAATAAGCTTGATCAAGACTGATCGAGTTGGCCTGATCAGCAGTGGGAACAGGGTATTACTGTATAATAAGCCAACATTGTATTTGCTAAATTCAATTTAATGTGATCTTGATTTCAGCTGCTACACAGAATCATGTAATTTAAAAATTTTATCGACTATAGACATTTTTTTTATAAGAACAATATAAATGGAAAAAAATAAGAACAATCTGAGGTTAAAAAATATTAAAATGAGGTGTTTTTTAAAGAGAACTTTAAAAAGTCAAAAATCAAGCTCATCACATACTTTTTAAAATAAAAATCATTCCTTCCATGGTTAAACTAAACCATTTTTAATGTCCCAAAATCATGATGCTTATGTAAACATAGGCAAACTTGACTTTCTCTAAACCAAACCATGGAGCATGGAGTTATAAAAAATAACTATAACTCCATGTATAGAGTATGTTTTTTTTTCTAGGACTGAACTAAACCCCCCTCCCAAAAAAACAGTCTGAAACTGTGGAAGAAACGTACTCGTAACTATATTTAAATTATCTTTTAAAATGGTATAAAATACTGACTTTATCTTTACTGTAGGTTTTTTTTTAAATGTACTGTACAGTAATTGAAAATTTGTAGTCCATTTAATGGTTGATTGGCATTTACTTAACATGCAATTAGCAAGAAGCTGCCATATTTGATTGAGTACAATTTTCTGTTTATTTTTGTTGTGGCAATACTACAACTGTTTGATGTTATTGTTTTGTTGCTGGTTTTTGTCAGGGTGACCTTGTGGTTCCTGAGCACAGGTAGTTCTTGGTATTTTCTTTGTGGTATTTTATAGGCTTACCTATAAAATGTTCAGCATTCTTGTAGGTAGTTTATGGTAAACCCTAAGAGGGAATTCCGATCAGATAACTTTCTCATAAATCCCTTATTTTTTTTTTCTGCACTACCTACTATAGTGTGGTTTTAGAAAAAGATACAAGTTAAAAGAAATTTTAGTAAATATAATGATTAAGGAAGCTTGGAAATACTGAGACTTAGTTAAACAAAATGTTGTATTCAATTATTGATTAAAATTATTATTTAAAATAATAAACTTTGATTATTGAGGAACTCGCCTTTCAGATGGGATTTAAATTATTACAAATTATACAAATTTTCAATACATTCTTGAAAAGGCAAAAGTCACTGCATGTATAACTCTAGTGCATTCCAACCACAGATAAACTGTAAAAATGAAATTCCATTCTAGCTAAAGATTACATTTTAATCCCACATTCGAAAATATGTTTAGATTTTACAGGTGAATAAATGAGAGACTTTAGAAGTTTTTTATTATGATAATCATTGATAATTTCTGTCAATTGATAAATCCATGCAAGACAAACAAAATAACCATTTTAGAATGCATGGTAGAATCCATCGCCTTGGATTAGCAACATGTTGCATGTCCTGTAGATAAAGACAAAGGCAACCACGAAATATCCACAAAGGCGTTTCTTTGACGGGCATCGATGTGGAAAACTGCCTCGCTATTGATAGTTTCACAGACCGTGACAGAAGCACACGATTGCCATTTTGAAGGATCAAGTCAAATTAGATCATTGCATTGTTGCTGAAGTTTTGTTTCCTGTTGTTAAATCAGAATGATTTGATCACAAATTCCGGCCAATTTGTTTTTAGTGATAAGTGGTAGGGTGGGTGGCGGAATGATGATGAATCATGTAGAAAGGCACAGATTAAAAGAATGGGTCTACAGTAATACTTTCTTCAGCATAAAAAGTTTAATTGTAGTAGTAGAGATGATAATCAGCGACAAACTATAAGGATTTATATTACTGTAGGCCTACCTGTATCACCAAAAAACAAAAGAATATAGGTTACAATAAATATTAATTAGGCCTAGAAGTATGGCAGTAGAAGGCCTATAAATAACCTATAATTTTCATTAAGAAATTTACATACAGTACAATGCTTTTAAAGATTGTTTTAAAGAATAAGTTTTTTTTAAGTACCTCTATCTATATGAATATTGGTTTTAAAAGTAATAATTTGTGATTTACAAATGTTAAACACAAAACAATGTAAAATTATATAATGCTATTATATATACATATAATATGGCAGTTGTAGGTATACATAGTAAATTGTATGGTCATATTGTTTACTTCGGTTTATGTAGGCTCATATGTTGGCTTATAAAGATCCGATTGATGGAATTTTGATTTTATTTTTCATTTATTTTTAGATAATTCACAATACTGTAATACCTGCCAACCCTACCAATTTTTTGTTACATGTCTGATTTTGTTCATACAGTACCTTAAATAAATATCCATAAATCCAAAATCAATTCACTATGTATTAAACTGCATTAGGCTTGATTGGACTTTAATAAAATCCAATTCTGACATTTCTCAGAAGCTAATTCTCAAGTAGCATTATAATTTATGATGCTGTTATGAACCAAAACCAGAGTTGTAGCACCTTACAACATTGACCTCAAGATCACTGCAAGATGAGCCCATAGCCTGTCAGATCACTTATGAATTATATGTGAACTTGCATTGTCTTTATCATGAGGTAAGGTAGTTACAATGTCATTCCAAGTACATCTGCAAATCAATGGTCAAACCTGACCAAAGGAGATATTTGACCATGAGTCATTTAAATGTAATTCCAAAGCCATGGTTACATTCTCTTACTTAATTATGTTATCATTACCAAAGTATTATCATTATTATTAAGTTCATTATTAAAAGGCATTTTAATTGCCTTGTAAAGAAACAAATGAAATTGCTCAGTGTAATAAAAGATTGATTAATGTAAACAATAATATTAATTATCATTCAAATGTTATTATTGTACCTGAAAAACGTAGACCATGAAACAAACAATTTCTTAAGCTGCAGTCACACTGGATTTAACTAATCTTACATCAAAAACTGGGTCTACTACTCATATTATACAATGCTAAACAAATAGGAAAATTACGGATTTTCAATTTCAAGTTCAAGTTCGATTTATTCAGAAAAGTTCATTAACAACAACATCTGAAAAGTAAAATTACAACAAGCGCAACGCTTTTAAACAAATGCCCCTATTAAATTAATCAAATATAAATTAAAATAAAAGTTTACAATAATAGTTTTTCAAATCTTAACAATTATGAATATCGTAGATATAGCGCTCATATCAAATTAATGTAATGCTGACAATTCTAGACAAATATTACAGGAATCAATATTAGCACAATTGTAATAGTTAATTAGATAATTATCTAGGTACGATTTATGAAGCGAGTTTTTGAAAGTTTAAAACAATTTGAAATGGTTTTATTTGAAAACCATATTAGAGGTTGCGTTAAAATAACTGTTTTAATGTTAATTTGATCTTTCCAATTATGTAAATTAAATTTGTAATATGATTTTGGTTTTTAAAGGGGAAGTTCGGGTTTAAAATTTCTATGGATAAATCTATAGAACTATTAGTTGTGACCATGCTGACAAAATTTCACATCATTTGGACAATGCAATAAGGAAATAATTCACTTTCAAAATTGGGTCCCAACTCAAAAGTGGGTCTACTACTCAAATTACACAGTGTTAAAGAATAGGAAAATTG
>JAOTQE010006370.1:0-11211 GCA_025631205.1 Nesometra sesokonis
TTCTATTGAAATGTTACAAGAATTTATGACGTATCCGTTTTCGTTTTCGTATTTCGTAAGTTTGCGAAACCTCACTATTATTAAGGCCAGAGACCTATAAAGTGCCCAAACAGTTCCATTTTTTAAAAAGATTCTTCATATTTTCGAAGTGGGAAAACCCTCCTCACACCACCTGCTTGGTGCTACCCACCCTCCTCACACCACCTGCTTGGTGCTACCCACCCTCCTCACACCACCTGCTTGGTGCTACCCACCCTCCTCACACCACCTGCTTGGTGCTACCCACCTTGCCAGCCACCCCACTTTTTGAAATCCTAGATCCGTCACTGCATTGCAAAATACACCAGGAGCTACCAGCCAGCGAACTCATACTATGGGGACCAACGCACAGGTACCATTCAAAAAGATGTACAGGTACCATTCAAGAGGACGCCCCACAAAAACATGGACATCTTGAAACAGGATTCGGGAACGGAAACTACAGAGGAACTGGTTTGTTGTATGGAGAATCATGATAACTGGCGACAATGTTGGAAGGCTCCCCTGATGATGATAGATGATTTCCAATTGAAAATATTAATTTTTAAATTTAACACATTCAATGCCACTATTTCATGTTTTTAAATCGACCCCATCTGCTAGACAAACAGAGGCCACTATAGCATTTTAATTACCTTGGTTACTAAAAAGTCTAATTTTTAACCTCACACTTCAAACAACAGAGGGTGCAGACATCTCTAGTCTATATTACCATATCAGACAATAACAGAGGTTGCAATTCTCGCATTAATATTAGTGCCCTCATTTTGTTTAAGTGCGAAAGTTTACTCTATTGAATTCTCAGAAGTAGGGCCAACAAAGTGATGTGAAAACGACACCAGGCAAACTCGTTTGTGCTGTGAAATTAATAATACCAAAGAATTTACATCTAAAATCATAACTTTGAAGTATGATCAACACATGTTGTGAGCCACAATTACTTTCATACATCAAAATGTTAAAAATCCGGCAAAAATATCCTTGTACAACACGGCCATTCAAATCCGTAATCCTGCCATTATCGCCAATCATCACTCTCTCACTCACTCACAATGCTTCATATCTGAGCCTTCGCTACTAATTCTATTCCTTTCTTTCCCCATGCTTGGTAAACTGTGACCTGTAAAAAATGTTTTTAACTGATCTACTGTAATCGCCCAAAGTTTGTTAATTGCGGCCACTATCCTGAAAATTGTTGTCAATCATAACCATGGAAAATTCACCTCTCTGTTTAGATGTTGGCAGCACAAGTATTGTGAAATGCAAGAATTTTTTTTAGGTTAAAAAATGTTATTGATTTGATGACAACATTCCAATGAACTTTTAAAATTCTCTGTCCAGTTTATCACAATGTTTGATTTTCAGAGGGTTGGTTTTGGGAGATTGAGAATGATATTCTTACATGCTTCATTAAATTATTCATTGGGTGTACATCCCCATTAGGAAGTTTTGTCAAGTCTTATCACAATAGATAATTGGATTGATTTCCACTTTATCACTTAGCTATGCAGCACAGTGTATTTCTAGTCTTTATAAACATTTAATGTGATAAGCCAGTGAAGTGGTTAATTCAAAATTACCCTACGTTACTCTATAATGGGAATGTACACGTAATGTCTTTCCATCTGTTCATTCATAAATTTATATAGCATTTAATATTCTTCATAGGTGTAATGGAAGCTCAACTAGAGAAGACAATCACAAAAAATGATAATGGAGTAACATTCAAGTGCATTGCTACAAATGCAGTTGACAGTAGGGAGGCTACTGTCACACTCACTGTCCATTGTAAGTCAGCATAATTACATGTGTTATTTGGTATGTCTATGTGTCACTTTTAGGATTTTATCTAGGCCTATCATTAAATAAGAAGTATACATATATACATTTCTATGACTGAAGCTTGGTTTAGAGGTGTCCGACCGGCTCTGGTCCCCCTTCCAGAAAATAAAATATACCAATTTTCTATAAAACGAAAAATATTCAGCTATCGTAAGAAAAGAATTAATCTATTAACACGCCCCTGAGGCCATTTCTTTCCATCTAAAGACAAAAACTTTCCTGGGGATCTCCCGGACCCCCTACAATTTGACTCTCTAACAGCTCCCCACCGCTTCCCCCTTTTCAAAAGCCTGTGTCTGCCCTGTTTACATTGTCTTACGATGACTGCCATGACAAATTTTTTGACACTTTAAAAGTCTGTAATCGCAATCAAGGCTTGTCATATTTTTCTAGTCATGTAATAGAAAAATTGTGAACATTTATATATTCCCATAATAGTATAATACCCTAACATTGTTTACGGTGGCCTAATTTATAATGAGAATACCATAAAAAGAGTATTTCTAGTTTCATCTATCTTGATTGATGTACATAGAGGGCAGTAGACATCTGATGGTTTCTGTCAAGTACATTTTTTTTACAGACAGTGAAACAGATATTAAATTGTGCATTTAGAATGATAAATATTCATCATATGTTAGGTGTCACCACAAAATGAGTCGTGTTGTATAGAAAACCAAAATTGAGTTATTGTTGTATTTGGATAGAAGAGATTCTAAGCTTTAAATTGATTTTTAAATGAGGTTCATAGGTTCAGTATAACCAGAGAAAAATCAGGTTAAACAGGGTTATATGAAAACCCACTTTGGAGAAAATCGACTTTAAAGATCAACTGTTGACTTGCTGTATTTTCTACCATTGATTTTGAAAAATAGCCTTTACAAAATGTAGTTCAAAACATGTTTATTGTAAATAAACATAAACAGGAAGTTTGTAATCATAAAATTTAACTACTAAACTTAACAAAACAGTGGGTTTTTTATATTTGTGAAATTATGACCTTCTGTCTATTTTTGTGAATATCTCAAAATAGCCCGGTGTACAACACGACTCATTTTGTCACGACACCTCACATATATCAAACCATTTTGAAAATGAATTGTCCATTTGCACTTCAAAAATTTATTAAAAAAGACAAAATAAATAAATGGGGCAAGGCATGGCAAAACTAAGTTGTCGCACAGGAAGTTATTGAGAAAAAGCAAACAAACAACAGAAAATATACAAAAAATACAATGGAAATTTTTGTCTATTTTGTTTCATAACTTGGGTTATAATAGGTAGATTTTGATAACTGAACTCTATATTTAAAGCTTGTAATATAGTTTCAATACTAATTCCATTTTAATATTTTGAGATAACTTGGTAGTTTTGGCGCCCCAAATGCTTTTAGAATTTTCACTTGTTTCTGTAGTCATAATATACAAATTTTAATTGATAGAACATTGCCAAGAAATTAAATTGTTTTTAATTTGTTTATTTTATTTTATTTATTTATTTTTTTTAAATTTATCTATTTATTCATTTATTATGATTTTATTTTATTGTAATTAAAATAATCATGGTACTGTATATTTATTGATGACACCTTATTAACAACTCCTTAAGTATATGTACTGTATAATGATCATATTACTGTTTTTTTTATATACTTTTATATTTTATATTTTGTTTTTTGTAAAATGTATTATTGTATAGTATAGCTTTTGTTTTCTTGTCAGGTCCATGCGGAGCGGACCTTAGGTTCTCACTTTGTTGTTGTTGTTGTTGTTGGTGTTGTTGTTGCGACCATAATTTTAAAAGCGTCCAGCGTCGCCAGTTTTGAACAGACATGCTTGAAATTTTGTACGTATAAATTAAACCCCATTCCCAACAAACGTTCATCGCCCTTTTTTAAGTTACACCCCAGGGTGTCCACTACACCCACAACACCAAAAACGCATTTCGTAAAGTAGTGTAAAATAGGTTAATTTCAACAAACGTATGAGTAGCTCGGTTGTTAAGACATCGCTTAACTGACCGTTCTACAAAAGCGAAGGTGGGATCAATTCCCACCACAGTAGGCCGTGGATATTGTATTTTTTTAACATTTTTGTTCGAAGGAACATTCAATTTATTTAAATTTTTTTATCTTAATTTTGTTCTTTCAAACATTTTTTTCTGCACTACCTTAAAACGTAAAATCATGTGACGTGGTCTAATAGTGCTATAGTAATTAATAATTGAAAATGCATTACATCCCGAAATCGCTTTGGAAGCGCAGACCTGGTGAGCGGTCGCTCTTGTTATTTTTGTTACTGTAGTATTTGTGCCACTGTACTAAAAGTGTTTCCAATAAATTTGATTTGATTTGACGAAAACTTTAAGTGTTATGTCTATGCAAAAAAATATAAAACATCATTTAAAGTACCTCTGAAAAGTCAATTTTTTTCTTATACAGTTGCTCCATTTTTTACAACCTACCCTGAGGACATTTCAGTTGATTTTGGCGAGCAAGCGATTATTGAGTGTGCAGCAGATGGGAATCCTAAACCAACTATTAAATGGACACGTCTAGGCTCCAGAGCCACCCTCAGCACCATGAACCGACTGCAGTTTGACATCGTAAAGGACAGTGATGTGGGTATCTATGTATGCACTGCTTCTGTTACAGGATTTGAGTCTGAAACACATTATGCAAGATTAGATATTAATAGTAAGTTGGAAGATCATAATAATAATAATAATAATAATAATAATAAGAGTAATAATAATAACAATAGTAGCAGCACCAGCAGCCGCTGCCACAGCAGCATTTGTTATGTCAAAACGTTATGTGAATGTTTCGAATATTCACATTATGTGTACACCTTAATAGAGAGTTTGATCTATTTTACCCTACGTTTTCAAAGAACTGGTGGGTAGTTTTGAATTAACCACCCCACTGGGTTATTACATTAAATGTTCATAAATGATAGGAATATACTGTACAGCTAAGCAATCAAGTTGAAACTAATCCAATTATCGTTTGCTATAAGATTTTACAAAACTTTCTAATGGGGATGTACACTTAATGGATACAGTTGAGACCGAAAAAAAACAGTTAATTTCTCTTTGATGCAAAAATGTATAATTTGCATACATTGCAGTACCTGCTGCTTAATTTGCTCAGATTCGATCCCTAGTCACCAAGCATGTGAAAGCTCGGTAGCCTAGTGGTATGAATAGGAGACTAGTTATCTGGAAATGGGTTTGAGTCTCAGTACATTCATTTTATTTATAACTTTATTTAGCCAGGATGGCATTTCAGTGGCATATACCCTATTAAAAAATTAATAAAGCTAAATGCACTGGTTTTCAAATGGTCCTGTTCCACATCATAGTTGGGCAAAACAAATTATAACTAATAATAATCCCAGATATTCTGTGCTTTTTACTATGTACAATCAATCAAGAGCGGATTTGTGGGAGGGGGTGGAGTGGACCGGCTCCGTTTCCCCCCCCCCCCCATTTCAGAAAGTACAATATTGCAATATTATCAACATTGTATATAAAACGAAAAATCTAAGGCCAAGACAAGAATTGATCCCTTATCCCACCCATGAAGCCATTTAAAACAAAATTTCCAAAAATGCTCCAGATCCACTTAAAATTTGACCCTCTACCCACCCCCTTTTTCCAAAAGTCTACATCCACCCTTGCAGTCTTTAACATTTTAAGCTCGGTGCACACTTCTGTAACTGTATATCAAATGAACTGAACTGATGTGCTTAGCTATCACTACCATCAAACATGTTAAGTCCTTCTAAATCTGATACTGTTAGTATTCCAGCAACCAAAAGCAAGGAAGTACAGTGCATTGAAACAGGTTGGACTCAACACAAATCAACTGCTTTGCACACCTGTGTAGATCAATTTTTAAAGTGGACAGGATGGAGGAGCAAAGAAATTATGAACCAACCCTCTTCGAAATATGTGGGGGACATTCCCCCCCATCCTCTGTTTGCATTGGTGGCATTGCTGATATTATATTTGACCCAAAATGATGCTATTTTTATATTATGTTCTACCTTGTGTCTATGTTAACACTTTTAAGTGTTAAAACATTTTCTATTATTTTGTATAGGTATTCCAGTAATTGAAAGCAAGGAAGAACAATGCATTGAAAAAGGGGAAACAGCCCAAATCAACTGTTTTACTGACACAAAACCAGATCCTATGATGATTGAATGGAGCTGGGATGATGGAGAGGAAAGACTTGAAACAGGTCAGCCAGTACCTTTTTTCTTACTAGAAAATAAACCCAAAATTGTTATTGTGTGATTAGGATTAAACTTGTTCCTTTTGATCGTTATTTAAAAAAATGATTTTTTAGTTAAATGTGAAAATATATATAAGATGTATATTCTATATTGTTCATATCATTTGCATGATGTTTTTTCAGGCACTTCCATCGATCGCTTCTCTGCAAAGAAAGAGGGAATCAAGGGTGGTGTAAGAAGCATACTCTTTATAGAGGAAACTACAGATGAGGACTTTAAGCCATATAATTGCACCATATGGAACGAGAAGGGTGCATCCTGGCTCATTATCACACTGCAGCCATGTGGTAATTTTTCAAATTTGCATTTCCCTATGTGTGTTGTGTTTTATAATTGTATTCAAAGTATAGCAACATTTGTCACAGGTTACATATAATTGTTTCACGGCCAGCTTAAAAAAGGCTATTGGAGACAAAAGTTCTGTTTTTACTAATGATGTTTTTAGTTTGTTGTGAAGAAGTGATACATTTCAATCACATTCATTCATTTACATTTCCAATTTGGCAGACCCACATGATGTCAATTGTATTGACAACTTTAAACCATTAATCTGTGCCTGTCGGTCACGTAGATAATGTAATATACTCTTATGAAAGTTGTAATGTAGTCGTGACAAGATTCAATATTTCGACATAAATTATGTCATCATCAGGAATGACAATTTATTTTGAAATGTTGAATTTTGTCACGATGGCGTGTATCTCATTGCTTGGAGTATGCATTATACTTTCTTACTTGAAGTTGATTCGTGGACCTTTCGGATTTTGTAATATAGTTGCAAGAGAAATACATTATTTATTTATTTGTTTGTTTGTTTGTTTAACATATTTATACAGGATAGACATATCAGGTAGATGGTAATCCTGTTTTTCGTATGGTCCTGTTTCAGTGTTGAAATTGCTACACTGCATTATACAATAAAAACATGATATAAAATACTTAAGTACAATAATGTTAAAAACGTCTTAACCTACACAATGATGAAAAAAATTGCAAAATATTTTATAATTTAAACTGGATATATCTCTTTTTCTATAGAAATTGATATGATCATATTCATAATCATTGGCGTTGTATCAAGTGCAGTTCTTATTTTGGTGTTATCTGTTACCTTTATCGTGTGTTGTAAGAGGAGATATGACAGTAAGTATATGCTTTGTGCAGATACTATGCTTTTATCCATCAAGGTAGTATTTACATTGTGGAAAAAAATCTCTTCCTCTTATAATTTCTTATATCTTAATGTTATTATATCAATAGGAAGAAAAACGTTGAAAATAAATGATGATAACGATGATGAGGATGATAATGAAGAAGATGAAGATGATGATGACGATATTGAGAAAAAATCTGTGGAAATCATTCGTCGACTCTCAGACTACGATCTTACAAAAGAGGAAAAGGAGCTTAAGTACAAAGAATATAACGAATATAAAAACTCTCCAGAGAGTACACGTAGTAGCCATGATCGTTATGCAGTACCAACAAAGATCCCACGTAAACGCAGAGAATCATGGGATAGCTACGATCGACCTCCATCACGTGGCGTGCGATATTACATTGGGCCTTACTCCCGACGTCACAATGACTATGTTGATCCAGAGTATCTACCATACAGGGTGAGGTTTAGATTGTATTTGTTTTATATATGTACATTAAAAAATACCATTTAATTTGAGCAAACAATGTTGAGGCTTGAGCTCCTCAGTTTCTAGCGTGAAACATGCGTGATACTGTGGTGCTCACCCTGAATCTAGTCCATCACAGGTAATTTCCAAACAAGGCCTATTGTACAGAAGGATAGACAGGAGGCCTTGTGGATAATTTTCCTTGCCCAAGGACACAATCTAACTGCCTTTGGTTTTGTTCAGATTCATGGCTTAAGTGGAGTGTAAGCAAGGCTTAAACTAATCTGTAGCATAATGACCAAGGTGTTTGTATCAAAGGCGTAGCATACGTCATAAGCATTTTTAAAGTTGGCGCCAGTACATTTTTTATGACCAGTCATCTGTAATTGATTGGCCAATGCAGACCGATTGCGAATTTTGATTGGTCAAGGCCAAAATAACTTAAGTGTACTAGGTGTAGCTCCATAACTTACATTAATCTGGGGTTTGCTGGAAGGACAAGTTACGCTCCGGATTAATGATTCACTGGCTAGTTTAGTCACAAATGTGGCAGAGCCTATCCAAATGAGGAATAAGTCGGAAAATTGAAGTTTTTATACATTATGAAAATACATATTATTATCTTTAACATGCAAAAAAAAAATCAGTTTCATATGATTTTTTCTTGCAAAGTTATGAACAATCAAAGATTGATCATTTAAAATGTAAGTTTCAAGAAAACTGCATTTGGAATTGTTTATCAGTATACATTGACTAAAGCGAACTTTAAATTGTGTTTTTTTTTTAATGTTTTTGTGATTATTTATCTGAAAATTCTTAGTGTAGTATGGAAGTTAAATATTTAACTGTGTTTTTTAAATAAAATAAAATTTTAAAAAATTGACCTTTTTTTTATTTTTGCCTATTGTGAAAAACTAGCTTTGCGACTTGTGTCTCATTTGGCTTGGCTCTGCCACAAATGTTCATATGCTGTGTACGTTACACTCTGTGAACATACCCTTAGAGTCACAATCTTCCATCCTCATTGAGTAGGAAGTGCAACTCATGTACTACATGCTGATCTGGTTTTTAATTATTTTTTAATCATAAAAATAAAATTTAATTGTTATTTGTGTCAAACACACTCTTCTGCCAGATTAACACTTTAGATGTACCCAGATATATTCTTTATTTTGAGTATATTTAATATATTACCAAGTTTAATCAGTTTTATGATTGAATTTAAATTTTCATGGGCAAAATACTGATTCAAAAGTGTTTTATTTAGGGACGACCTCGACATGATTATGCAGATAGACCAAGAACTCTTCCACGTTACAATAAAGATGACAAGCCTCGTAACGATTACCATAAGTACAATGAATACAGAAATAACAGGTACAACAAGAGGAATGATGAATACAAGGAAAGAGAATGGATCAAGAAGAAGGAAGAAGATGTTGAACGCAAAGTGGATGCAGATCAAGTCTCCAAGCATTCTAATGAAAGTGGTCATGGTAACCTAGCAACTGATGTTTAATAATTCTTGGTTTCCATGACTGTTATCAGCAAAATGTAAGGTTAGGTAGGCTTATTAAAGCAAATAAATAGGTAGTTTTTAGTAAATAAACAATTCACTTAAAACTCACAAACACATTATTTTGGTAAGTTGTGTTTTCAATACTAAAACAATATTTCAGGTCTCACCACAAAAAGGGTCTCATGGTACAAAAATCGAAACTGAGTTCTTGGTATCTTCTGAAAGGTCATAATATAAGCTGTAATCTACATTTTAAATAAAATTCATTGTATATGTATAACCAAAGATATGAACATTTGAAGTTTTTATTCATGTTTAAAAAGTTTTGAGAAAATCGACTATAAAGTAATGAAAAAATAAACAATTAAATGACTATAAATCTCAGAAAATCTGCATAAAGGACACTTTCCTGCATAAAACTGACTGACTTGAAATATACATACCGTTGTACTTATAATTAATTAAAACTTAATTTCTCAAAAATTTGACTTCAGACTTACTTTGGTGATTATCACAATTTGATCTCAGCTATGTTGAAACTCATTTAGTGGTGAGACCTCCAATTTGCTTTATAAAATAAACCTAAAACCTTACATGTAGGCCAAGTTGAGGCTTTCTAACAGTATGCACAATTTATGGTTATTTCTACGTTTGTATCACTGGATACTTACTCTCTATTGCTCCTTCATTCAGGTTGTTTCCAGAGTTAAAACTCAGACAAAATGTGCTATGTGCTGTGCATAGAATACTGTATGCACAAACTGTTAATTCAGTTGGTATGAAACTAAATGGTGAATCCAAATTTAATGTGTGTATTTTCTTTAAAACAATAGAGTTCTTGTTTGTTGAATTGAGTGATCTTCCAGTTTAGACAGGTGTGAATGGTCACTAGGCTCCGATGTTGCTCCATAATATAATACTGCCATTCACTGTGAAGAGTGTATGATGTATACTGTGTAATGGTGTCCCATAATTAAAGCGAGTGCTTCTCTTTTTATGCCTTTTTTAAAAGGCAAAGCCTTCATTTTCCATTCAGTATACACTACACTAAACAGTCTTCCAAAGATTTTAAACTATAACAATACTGGTCTTCAATAATTTATATTTTTGGAAGGCACCATGGCCCTACAAACTGTATATTTTGAGAGTTTGTAATGTCGCGATTGGCTTATTAAAATAAAACTAATAATGTATCAAATATGATACTATCCAAGATACTGTAAATTCCAATTGTGGTGAAATCAGCACAGATATGATGAGGTAATGTGTGAGGTCTCACCACAAAGTGAATCTCATCGTAGGAAAATCCAAAATTGAGCTATTGATACCTTCTAATAGAACACAGTATAAGTTGTCATCTACACCTGAAATGATATTCATTGGAAAAGTAGATCCAAAGATATGAGCATTTCAAGTTTTTGAGAAAATCACCCATAAATTAATAAAAAAAAATAAACAATTAAAAGATTATAAATCTCAGAAAATCTCCATGAAGGATGCTTTGCTAGATAAAAACTTACCTAAAAAGTATTTTATATTGAAATATATGTACCATAGTACTCATTATTGATTAAAACTAAATTATTTAAAAAATCTGACATCAGACCTATTTTGGTCTCAATTTGATCTCACCTATGATGCGATTCATTTTGTGGTGAGACCTCACATATATCACAAAATTACATTAATGTGTTTATATGAGTACATTGTTTGAGCATTAATTTATTTTCTCCATGGTTTGAGTGATAATTACCGTATTAATATCATTTAGAGAATTTTTTAAACACTAGCCTTTAAAAAACATGATATAAAGCGAATTAGGAAGTACCTCTCAAGAGATGCTACGGAGCAAATTATACATGCATTCGTCACTTCATGTCTT
>JAOTQE010006381.1:0-11211 GCA_025631205.1 Nesometra sesokonis
TCTACCCAATAGCACTAATTGGTGTTAGATCAATCGACATGCTCGAAGATTCAAAGATACAATCTCTACCGTGCAAATATATATATATATATACAAATATCCAGGAAATTGTTACATAAAATTATGCTAGAAATTATAAGAATAATAGGAAATAATAAATAAAAACAATGAAAGTACAAATACTTTAATACATACTCCAAGCAGTAAGATACATGCCATTGTGACAGGATTCAATATTTCAACATAAATAATTATTATCCTTATTCTTTTGTTGCCAAAAATACAACATAACAAACAATACATTGAAACAGAACTGCTGATCTGATGGGCAGGGACACAAAAGTGAACTAAATCACTATAGCGTAAGTCTGTATCTCTCATCAAATCATTAAAATAAATATAAATATACGCCTATAATGTATATACAATATTAAAGATGAATATATAAAGATGAATTTTAAAAATAAAACTATAAAGTTATAACAATGATGCAAACAAAATATATTAATAAAAGCTCTCATCCACACACACATGCACACACAATTGTATAATTAAAGGCAGTTGAATAGTTTAACTAGAGGACGATATAATTAAGGAGAGAATAGATGGATTTTTAGATTGTTTAAGAAAACCGAGAAAGGGTTGATAATTAAAGAATTTTTATGTCATCATCACAAGAATGCAGGAATGATTGATTCCTGATGATGACATAATTTGTCAAAATATTGAATCTTGTTGGCGTGTATCTCATTGCTTGTAGTATGTATTATACTTTGTTACTTGAAGTTGATTAGTGGACCTTTGAAAAAGTATGAGTTATTGAATTGGTTTAAAAAGATTTTCCAACCCACTGACCAAATGACCAAAATTTTTTGAAAGGCAATTGGCTATTTTTATGAGGAGTCATAAGAAGACTGTAATGCCATGGCTATTCTTACGACATTTTTTTTTAGCATGCGCACTAACATAATACAGTAAATAATTTGTCTTTTCATACCGGAGCCTGCAGTATTTGCATGATTGGCCGCAAGATGGACGAACATCTGTCGTGCGTTGGGGCTGAATTCAGGTCATTCTAATCACTACAAGATGCTTTTCAGTGGGAGGAAATGAACCTATTATTGTAAAAATAATCTTGGGTGACTAGCTCCTTTAAGCTAGACTAGCATTAGGCTAGGCCTAGATCTAGGCCTAGCCTTCTAAATTAGAATTCTAGTCTAGCCATCTACTCAGCCCCACTGAGACTCAGCGTCTCAGCTAAGTTAGACTGTGGCCTTAACAAAGTACTGTTCCTTTATTTTCACTAAATTCAGTCGCTCATCCAGCTGTCAGTACACTCAACTTACAGGGATGTATTTATGCAGGGTGGAGGTGGTCGGGTCCACTCACCCTAACCATTTTCCACCCATCCTAAAGCTTATTTGTCCCTCCACCCACCCTAGTTTTAACCATTCACCAACTCTAAGCTTTTTTTTTGTTTTGCCACCCACCCTTAAATCTTTGCCACCCACCTTTAGATTTTCCTAGCTACATCCCTGATCTTAGAGTGTTTCTTGGGCCTTTTACATGCCAGCAGTACAATCTTGTCAACTTGCCCTTCGAAGTCCACACACACGTCACTCACACATACTGTATGCATCAATTTGTCTTAAGAATAGATGACGCATTACTCTTACGACTAGATGTAGGAGTAAGTGCGCATGCGTAAACCAATGTCGTAAGAATAGCCATGGAATTATTACGATTAGTCGTAAAAATAGCCACGGCCTTTTTTTAAATGCTGTGCTTGGGCAACATAAAGATATTTTTTAACAAATAATAATAATAATAATAATAGTAATAGTAATAATAGTAATAGTAATAATAGTAATAGTAATAATAGTAATAGTAATAATAGTAATAATAATAGTAATAGTAATAATAATAATAATAGTAGTAATAATAATAATAGTAATAATAATAGTAATAGTAATAATAATAGTAATTACTACAATTAAAAAAAAAACAAAATAAATAAAAAAATAAAAATAAATAACTAAAATAAATAATATTGATACTGTACATACATTAGTTATATTTAAAATCTGGAAATTTACAAAGAAAAAAAACAGTATAAACACTATGTACAGTATAATATTAAAGAGAATTTACTGTTGTTTTAAATGAAATTTAAATCTTGAGCATGTATGTAAGTTTTTGAGGTCATCACTTAGGTTATTCCTCTGTAATATTGGAAGATAACAAGTTTCACTTTCTAGTAAACTGCACATTTATTACTCAAATAGCAATGACCTATTTTCAATACATCATTGCTATCAATAGCATAATGAGAGCAATATAAATGATAACAATGAATATCAATGAATTGCCATGAATGATTATTATTATTAATTGCAATTCTAAGGACCTGGGCATAATTTCTGATAGAATGCAATTATGGCTAGATTAAAAACCCCTTTTAAGTCTAAATTAGTCTTGTTCTAATACTTCTTGTTCT
Organism: Nesometra sesokonis; assembly: GCA_025631205.1. NCBI lineage: Eukaryota > Metazoa > Echinodermata > Crinoidea > Comatulida > Antedonidae > Nesometra > Nesometra sesokonis. Next base: position 2,498 of record JAOTQE010006381.1, read on the forward strand.
TGAAAAATAACAACCTATTGTAAATATCATCTGCTATTATAATTGGGAGTATTTTAATTTTCTAATGTGGTAAACCTACGCATTTGGTATGTGAAAGTCAGTTAATGGTTTGTAATATTGAAATGTTAAACAGCATTTTCCAGGCTTCTTAATTACATGCACTAACAAAGCTCGGGGTAAATTGTTTATAAACGAGTTAGATTTTCTATTATTGATTAGCATATTCATTTTTTTTAAATAACTGATGTTTTTACATGAAATAATTACATGGGTTTCTTTATTTCATTTTAATATATAATATACATCCTGTATAAAGATATTGTAAATTATAAATAAAAACTATAAAAACCCAAGATTTTGCTATCAACAGTACTGTAACATATGGCAATATAATTACCAAATGAATCAATGGAGTTTGTTAATGATGACATAATATATCGTGAAATATTTAGATTTTTTATGGATGAAGTCATATTGTGATTGTATACACAAGATTTATTTTTAATATTCAATATTTGTTTAACCTTTTTATCATGCACAGTATATTTTTACACTATACATGTATTCATTTGTATAATATTTCAGTAATTTGTAATACTCTTTGTATTTTATTAGTTTCCATTTTTGGAAGTACACTTATTTATGTAATCTTTATTCTTTAGTTTAATATAGTCTCCTGATTTCCAACGTGATTTGCATCTTAACTGCACAACTGTAAACAATATATACAGTAGTGAAATAAACAATTATTTAAGGTATCAAAATAAAATTGAAACTAATACAAAGAAAGCAAATTTAAAGTTAAAACATGTGATTTTAATTTTATTTCTATTTCAGCTCCTGAAGTGCTTGGTCCAGAACGATATGACAAATCATGTGATATGTGGTCACTAGGAGTTATCATGTACATTCTGTAAGTTATCAGAATTTTATGATGCACTGGTTCGGGTTGAAACACAAGTTCAGAGATCCGAAGTTGCTTAAATGAAATTTCTGGGTAATGTGTTGTGGTTAATTTTCCAAGTTCACAGACCTATCGAAGAAGGCATAACCATATAATATTTTATCTTGCTCTGAGGCTACTATAGTTGTCTCAGTCTTGCTTTAGTATTCTGTTTATAGTGGTATAGTTCATCTAAAAAATCATTTAAAAGGCATTCCTTCCAAAATCCACCCAAAAAATAGGAATTTTTTTTTTGGAAATTCATTTGTTTATTACTTTTAGATCTCTTATTTTTTGCAGCCCTAAAGTTTTGTGGTTTTACGATTTCAAAAATTAGGCGACTTTTATTTTCGCGATGAGACATTTAAAAAAAAAATGTTTGCAATTTGTACTTGTTGATAAACAATGTTTAATAGGCCACAATCCACCAACCTAGGCTAGCATAAGTCGTTCTTTCACCTATTCCGAATTTCACCCCTAAGTAAGCTAATTTAAGTTAACAAATTCCACGATTGTATTCACATATTGCCGCTTAGAATGTCATTGAGGTCAAAGGTCATCCCAACTATATGCGTTTTATAGTATAAGAAAAAATGGCCACAATTTAAATAACTAAAAACCATGAAGACACTAAGACAAAATCGAAACTAGTTGTAGATTATAGTAGGGTTAATAAATGTTATAAGTTTCATGGTGGCGGGTGAATTCCATCAAGGTCAAAGTTCACTTCAAATGACTATATGTTTTGCATATTTTGGGTTCACAACCAACTTTAGGAGCTTGCCATTTCTATATTGGAAAAAAAATCAAGTCTCTATGATCAAGTATTGTTGAGCTCTATTATTTGGTAGAGTGACTATAGAATACAAAAATGCAATATGAATCATTATGAACACTATAACTTGTACTTGTGGGGTCCAAACATGTTTTGCGTATTATATTGAATAAGTTGACATTTTCAGTAGCTGACATGGAATAAAGTAGAGCAAATACACAATTATCAGTGATGGATGTATTTTTTGGGTAGAATTGAGTATAAGAGTTTTAAGCCTTGTATCTTTAAAAAGCAATTAAAAATGAGAAATATTTCAATTAGCAAATCGGAAGCACTTTTAAGCACAAGAGCACCCTTACTTTGAGCAACAACAACTTGGAATTAAGATGTTTTATTTTGCATGTTTTCAATATATTGGAAAAAATTCAGCATGATCTGTACCCTCAATGGTTGATTTGACATGGAATGACTCTTATGGATTTGAATACAAAATAGTAACATCTAGAATATTTTAAATTTTTGTTGACAACACAGAATTTTGTAAAGAATGGGGCTTTAAACATTTGAATATGATTATAACAATAAACATTTTTTTTTCAGATTGTGTGGTTTCCCGCCTTTTTATAGTAATCACGGTATGGCAATCTCACCTGGAATGAAGAAGAGGATCCGAAATGGTCAGTATGAGTTTCCCAACCCAGAATGGAGCCAGGTGTCAGACGAGGCAAAGAATATCATCAGGAGGTTATTAATGACAGATCCAACACAGAGACTAACCATCACAGAATTCATCAACCAACCATGGGTTCAGGTGAATATGCTAATTTGAAACAAACTGAATATGAATAATCCAAATTTGTTGGTTCTTTCTTGTCCATAAATTTGTCTTGAATTAATCATAACAATCTATCTTTATCATGTGGCAATGTTAAAAGGCCATTTGACTTATTATAAACTAACCCATGTTTTTTTACTGTATTTTTTTAAACTAAGGGATCATTTCAGAATTATTCTTCTACAGTTACTGCAGTAATCCAGTGTCACTATGTCTACTGCAGTAACTGCAATAGTCCAGTAACTGCAATAGTCACAGAGATATATATTTTTAAGCTACTGGAATAATAACTATCAACAAATCAAAAAATTGATGTGTTCCCTAAACTTATAAATAGTTCTGTAATCCTCATTCTGCAGTAACTTTAGTATTATTGTTTTAAGATGAACTCTAAACATGGAGTAAATTCTACAGTGTGTGACTTGTTCTAGTCATTCAATTCAAAGAAACATCAATAATAGTCAATTATAATAATGGAGACACGATGAAAATGAAGATAACTACAACCAAAATGTCAAAACCATCATTAGGATCATGATTAAAATGCGGTACTTGTCTCAATTTGACCCCCTTAACGGAAACACTTGACTGTTTAAAGGTTTGTATGGCAAACAAGAGAAGCACTCAGAGAGCAAACCTCCGCTTAACAGCTATATACCATATTTAGCCGCTTTTGACCTTTGTCCTCATGACTCCAAAAATTAATCGCTTCTTTTGTGTCTTATTATGTGCAACTTCTGCAAGTTTCATGCCAATCCATTGGTTTGATATATCTTCAACACAAACAAGCATTGAGTGGATCCTGGAAAAAATCATATTCTAAATTTTGATATTTTTAGGATAACGGGGAGTTCGCACAAATTCTAATGCCCCTTTTACACTGCCAAACAAAATGCAAACCCGGGAAGTTCTCGACACGATGGCGGAATGAGTTTCCTTTTACACCAGATCAGACATTGCTGGACGAATCCGCTTTCCATACCAGAGTCGGTTTACACTGCTAATGATCCGGTTTACAATTGTTTACAAACAATTTAAACAGCGCCCCCAAGACGTAGTTAAGGGATTCCCCTTTGTCGTCTGTTTTTAAACATAAACAAATCATTTCTAAAATTACTCATACCAAGTAATAAAACATTCTATTATTAATATTTATTAGAACAGTGGTTTATAAATATACAATTGTTCTATCAAACCTACTGTTGAGTATATTTATTACCCAATGGATGAGGATGTAAAACCATTCTGGAGCTTGAAATTAGAACCGTTTACACTGCCACTCCGGGTTTACCCCGGGAGCATCCCGCAAAGGATTGAAGCTGAATGCATTCAGCTTTGCTGTCCCGGGTCCTTCGCCGGACGATTCACCCCGCGATCTAATTTTTACACAGTTTACACTACAAATTGGTACCGCAATTGTACATGCCGCAACGCTCAATTGCGGGACGATCCTGCAATTGTGTTGGCAGTGTAAAAGTGGTATAATACAACCCTGGGGACTTAAAAACTTTCTATTCCTGTTAACATTATATAACATATACATAAGCTGACACCATGTTTTATTACATTTCAGAGAATTGATGAAGTACCACAAACACCATTACACTCGGCCAAAGTACTCAAAGAGGACAGTGAACAATGGGCAGATATACAGGTAAAGAATTGGTAATGTAATACACTGGTGAGAAGTGGATGAGCTACAAGCCTGCAGGCTTCCATCAGTGTTGAATCTAAGGGGTGGATAGGGTACAGTTTCTAAGGGGTGGATAGGGTACAGTTTCTTTATAAAAAAATTACCACTAAAATTTTCATTTATTCTTTCGGGCATTTACCCGACTTTTATTAAACTTATCAGGCCACCGGCTCATAAAGCAAAATAATATTGATAACAATGTAAAATAGTGATCATGGATATGACATCTTTCTCTTCTAATACAAAAAGCAAAGTAAAGATACTTACATAATTGAACTTGTAAGTTAGTTTCTTTATATAATGTAATTAACTTAAAACAATTTGGGTTTGACCAGATATAAGGTGGAAAAATAAATTTTGTTTTTTATATGCTGTACAAATTAAAGTAAAATGATATTCATCTTCTTTTACATTTAAATCACACATAAGAATTTCGCAAATCTTCTTCATTTCTAGAATTAATAAAGAATGAGCTCCTGTTCGAATTAACATCTTGTGTTTAAAATTGTTTACTAATGAAATATATTTTCGGGTGCTATATGGCAGCTGATCGTTAATTTTAACATAAAAGTTCATTTTGAGTGAAAGATTTTCGTTAGTAAATGAACCCTGTAAATAAGCGTCTTGTAACCTAGTTTCATAATTTTTAAAGAAATAAATTAACATTACCTACTCCTTGGTTTAACTCTACGAACTCAAAGCCATACTGGAATAGGATTCACTTAATGCTTGCAATCCAGTTATTACCATCGTGTATTGATAGAAAAGCGTAATATTTAAATGGAAGGCGACCAGTATCCACGGTTACAATTTTTAACCAATAGGAAATTATCTTTTTGTAAACTTTTGTCCATAGCAGAAAACGCACAAGCTCACTTAACACTCCTTGCATTATTTGAGGAGTATGGTATTCTCGGGACTCCTTTACAATATTTTGTATGTACCTTTTCATAGCTAGTGCAAGGGCTGCAGCTAATAGTCTAAACTTTTAAACAAGTCGTATTTGTTGAAGAATTTAGAGGGGAAATCTGGGATTGAAATTTCTATGGATACACATAGAACAATTAGGGAATAATTAGAAAAGACAGATGCAATTTAAATTCTATTTAATTCTTTCAATAGTATATTAAATTGTGTATATGTTATTTTCATTTATAGGATGAGATGACGAATGCTCTCGCGACGATGCGTGTGGACTATGACCAGATTAAAATTAAAAATGTATCAGAATCAACTAACCCGTTATTAATGAAACGAAGAAAGAAGGAAGCAAAACAAAATAAGAAGTAGTTAAATGTGTAGAAAAGAAAAATATAGAAACTTGGCGAGTCTCCACATTCTCTCTACCTCAGCACACTGCTGTTGAAATGGTATCCATATTGTTTTTAAGCTCAGTAGTGGCCATGTTGTGTTTTAAACTAACTGGCAGCCATTTCATTTTCAATTTAAATTGTGGCCATGTCATTTTTAAACTAAGGCAGTGATATTATGTTTAAGTAAACGGCAGTCATGTCATTTTAAGCTAAATGACACCCATGTCGATTTTAAAGTAAATGTGGCGTTAGTGTTTATAATTTAAATGTGGCCATATTGTTTTCATTCTAAATAGTTATATTTTTTAAGTAAATGGCAGCCAAATTGTTTTTAATCCACATGGCACTACAACTATATGGTTTTATAAGGTAACTGGCACAATGTTGTTCCTTAAGGTAACTGGCGCTGTGTTTATTTTTCACACTTGATATCATATTTTAAAGCTAAATGGCAACCATTTTGTTATCCTAAATGACATGTTCTTTTACAGTAAAACACTATAGCCATGTTTAGAACTGTTGCTAAGTAGGGGGAATATCTAATTGCTGTGTTGCATTTTCCTTTCAAATGAGTTGATGACTTTTTAGGTGGCCTTCAAACCATTTAGTTTTATTTCATATAGCTCCTGTCTTAACACCATTTGAAACTTTCCACAATTTCTTCTTATATTCTATTCCCTGAGCGTCTGAATTACATCGCAGCTTTTAAATTTGTTATAATAAAATGTACCTATGAAGACATGTAGCAGTACAGAACAGAAGTAGTATGGCTCATAAATATGCATGTTAAATGCTTGTCTCTTTAATCCAGTGATCTCATCCATTGTTAGCTGCTGCATGAGTCTACTGTACATAGTAGCCATTACTTTGAACCTTACCTTCACCTCTTGTAATCTTAAATATAAAGAATGTACAGATATTTTTATTGATATTTTTAACAAATCACAATATGAAAAAATGGTGTTTTTAAATTGAAAATAACTCTGCAGATATATTTGATTAACTAAATTTTATTTTTAAATTGATGTTTATGGCATTGATATTTTCATCTGTATTTTTAAAACCAATATTTTTTTTATTGCTGTATGGTTGTTTGTGGAAATGTCTTCATGCGCTTAACGTTTGCTCATTATGGCTTTTGTTTTTAAAAGAACTAATAATAATAATAATAACCCAAAAGAGCATCCCATCATCTTTGTTACTTGTGGGGTAATAATCATGATCATATTGATCTGAAATTAAGGATTGTACATACTTGGAATTTTAGATTTTTTGTGTTTTGTTGTATGTTGACAGAAACTAGATGATATGTGTTATTTTAAAATTGAAGCATTGCACATATCTTGTCTGTATACTTTCAAACCAGTTTAAAAACAAAGTATGTAAATTAAAATTGTGTTGTATTATTTACCACTGGCCCAATTTAACTAATTTAGCAGAGGATTGTGAAAATTTATATTCTGTTGGTAAAATAATTTATTTCTTGTATTTACTTCATGAAGGCTATTTTATTTCCATTATTTTATAGTTTTGTTTATTTCTACATGTCTTGTAAAGTAAGTTTGTACTATCATAAATTCCAGTATTGAATTATGCACAAAACCATTAGTATAACTCTGCTGTATCTAGAAAAGAAAATTCATAAATGTTTTTCTTGCAAAGAAATATTTTGATATACTCTATGAGATGTAACCAATCTTATTTCTATATCCTTTGCAGATGACATTATATTCTGTTTTTCATTCTGAAAGGGTGAAGGTTTAAATAGTTACCATATTACATAAGAAATATGTTGCCTAAATTTTGTGTTCATAAACATGGCTAAAAATAGTTTGATTAGGAACTCTATTTAAACTAGTACCCAATTACTCAATATAGATTTGTGTAAACAAAAGAAGAAATTATTCCATAACATACTGTAGTAGTATTTTACCATTTAAAAATAAGTAAAACTGGTTATTATAATGACTATTTTTCTAAAAGTTTCCCCACAAGGTAGAGGAAGGGGATACGGAGGTGGAAAATGCAAAACCTAGGGTTGTATCGTATCTGCAGTTGACGCTCTCCTGGCAGGAGCCTAATTTTAATGTTAAGGCATGCACCTTTGTCTTAGGCACTGCCATTTTCTCCATAGTCATGAAGTCTTTTAAGCCAGTGTTCAGTAGATACATTACGGTATATGAGAATGGGTGATAGCACATTCACAGTGAGCGGACTTGGCCAGTCATAGAGTATACAATTATATTATATATGATGCACTATTAGGTTTGCTGTCGGCTTAACTTTTTCCTAGTGTTATTGTTATTAAACAGGCATTTGGGGAGCACCATCAGTGGCCAGTTTACTTTTTTTTCTTACATTTTTGTAAAATATGATTGAGATTCGGAGAGTTGGAGTCAAACTGATTGCAAAACATGGTTTCTGCTCAATACTAGATGATCATTAGCATACCTTATTTGGTTTATGGGGTTGGTCAACATGAATCTGGAACAGGACATCAACCAATAAAATGGTTCTCATTTTTGTGTTACAAAATGCCAGATGGTGTAGGAAACCAGTTGAAAAGATTTGATTGACATCACATAATATCAGAAATTCCTGGTGTGAAATGCTTGTATTTGTCTGCATTTTCCAGTCTCTCATATGTAAAAGAGTAAAGTAAGAAGAGAAACCCAAAATACCATTGGTGCGGAAGTTTATTATTTTCCTTATTTTTCACTGATTAAGATATGGACTGTATTCCAGCCCTCAATGATCTACCAAATTAAATATGAATTACGCTGCAATTATCAAACCTATTATTGTCTTTTGGTATGATTTTGATGAGAAGGTAAATTAATTTTTACAATGTTTCCAGTAATCATGTCCATTTTATCAAACTAAAAGACAACTTTATTTTTGCATTTGTTTACCATTATTTCTTTATTTTAACAATTTTCAATCACAGTGATGCTGTATTTTCTAATTGCCATTTATTTCTTGAATAAATTAACTGGCTTATGTAAGTGAAAATATATATCATTGGACAACTTGCCAATTCAATTACAGATATCAATAATGTAAAAAGGTTATGATAATGAATTTTTAAATTAGTGTGCATAAGGTTAATCCAGGGTGTACTTCGGTTGTTGCCAATGCAGGGGTGAATCCAGGAT
>JAOTQE010006392.1:0-11211 GCA_025631205.1 Nesometra sesokonis
CTCTGGCTGCGCCCCTGTAAGTGCTACTTTAAGAGCAACCATGGGATGCTATGATCACTCTAACCATTCGACCAGTCGCCAATGGCTACTGAATTCTCATTTTGGCTAAAATAAAAATGATCTCTTTCGCCAAATTGCCTAAAGAAAAATCCCAAAAATATGTCCATTTTCAGGCATTTTTATCGGTTTTTATTTTTAAAAATTTGGCTAAAAAATTTATACAATTTGGCTAAAAAAATTGGCAACCTTTACCCAGTTTGGCTAAGAAAAATTTGGCTCTGGAGTGAGCATAGGGATATAGGTTTTATTATGATCACACATTGCGCTCTCATAATAGCATATTATAATCTTTTCAAACACCCTGACCTACAAATTTATAATCTTTTACTAATTATTTGTTACATATGATACCAGGGGTTGATATTTTCTGTGGTTTTTAAGACAGGCTTATCAGACTATCTTTGCAGTGTAAGTAATGCATCACACCTTTGTATCTTAACCTTCAAAGAATATTGGTAACAAAATTTTATTTGAGCACGTAAAGTTAATTTATTAGTAATTGCTGATATAGTAAATCAGTTTTTTTTTACTCAAGGTTAATAAGAAAAAAATCATGTTATAGGATGGATGAAAACCAATTAAGTTTAGTTGAAGTAAACATTTATTTTTTCACTCGGTACATAATATTAATATGTTGCAGAGCCAAGCCAAAAGAGTGATAAGTCAAAAAATTGAAAATTTGAGTTATTTATCAATTCTAAAACAAGACCTACACATTGTTATCTTTAACATGCAAAAAAAAATGCATATTTTGAACATCGTGTTATCATCTATCTGAAAATTGTAAATGTGGTAGAAAAAATTAAAGTTTAAACGGTGTATTTTTGAAATAAAAATAAATGAAAATGTTGACACTTATTTTGTTCTTACCTATTGTCGAAAATTAGCTTTGCAGTTTATGCCTCCTTTTAAATTACACAATCAAAATTCATATATATTTCTTTTAAGTGAAACAAGTACTCGTGTACCTCAATAAGCCCCAGCCCATTGTAAAAACTGTTTATCAAAAATGATAGTATGGATTATTTTTATGAACTATATAGAATGGCCTCATGCATTAATTTAATTGCTATGAAATTTGTTTTAATCAGTTATTTAATTTTGTTTTATAAAAAAGTGTACTCTAATTTTCTGACTGTTATTTTCATCTAAAATTCATTTATTTTATGTAATACTAACCAGGTCACCTTTTATTTTTCAAGTCCATAATTCTGTTTGCTGCCCCCAAACTATGGCCAGTTTTTAAACTTTTATTGAAGATTGTTGGACGAGTTATAATTGTTATCAAATAGATTGTTATCAAATAGATTGTAGATTGTTATCAATAGATATCAATTGATTGTTATCAAATTGTTTTAAACCTATGTCATATTAAGTTTCAAATCAATTTAGGATTTGGTTTTAGCTGGTGGTAATTGCTGTGCTGTGTGCTGAACTGTGGGAGACTCACTGGTTCCTGGTTCAATCAAACACTACACCACTCTCCTTGTTTTTAGGCTGGAGGGTCAAAATACAAGTTACTAGTGTACCATCTTTCAGTAAGAGAGTGGGATTTAGCTCAATCGGTTTAGCTTGCGGTAATCACTGTGCTGTGTACTGTACCGTGGAGACTCACTGGTTTGATAAAACACCACGCCACTCTCCTTGTGTTTAGACTGGAGGGTTGAAATACATCGAAAAAAGTTAATAGTGGATATCTTTTGGATAAAACGTTAAGCCGTTGGTCCCATGTACATCATAGCTCATGTGAATGTTAAAGAATGCAGTGCACTTTTCAGAAAAGAGTATGGGATTGTTTATCGGTATACTGCCCAATCAGCACCAGAAGTACCCCAATGGAAATAAGTACTTTGACTTTCGTGAGTTATCACACCAAATAAATGAAATTGACTTCCAAAACTTGGGATCACTGCGTAAGCTAGGCCACCCTTAATCCGTGAATGTTCCTTATATAACATTGCACACTAGGCCCTCAAGTAACATATGAGATGACAGATTCATTTCTCTAATCAATGCCATCTTATTTTTAATTATCCAGTCACTAGGTCATGGCTAAGAGGATACATCAAGGAAGCATTTTTCTGTTAACTCCAGAAATAATTAATGTAATTAAAAGTTATTAGCTTTTAAATTTGATACGTCCAGTTTATACCTGTACAACGTACAGTGAAAAGTTCTTTTAAGTTAGTACAGCAGGGAAAATATAATTATTTGGTTCGTTTGGCTTGTGGTAATTAAATATATATGAACTTCTGACTTCATTTTATTAACAATTTCCAAGTAAATTTATACCTTTGTTTGCAAAAAAATACTGACTTTTTTAAGGTTTCAATTGAGTGGTTGATATAAAGTTAAAGCTGTAAATCTGATGATGTCATGATTTGGTTTGGCGTATTCACTTAAATGTGACTTTAATATAGTTAAATTTATAATCTTACTTTGTTTTACTTTATGCAATATAATTATGCAAATTGTTAGCTAAACTTAATTGAAAAGTAAGAAAAATGTAATTAATTGTAGTTTAGGGTTATGCTGCAAAAATACAGGACTAATTTGACTGTGTTTTAATAGTTATAAATCAAGAAAAACCATAATTAAGGTAACAAGATTTAATGAAGACAGTGATGATCAGATGAATTTAAACACCAAAAACTTTGATTCTGTACTGGCCCCTCTTCCAGCTGTCCTTTTCCAAAAGTCTGCATCTGCCCCTGGTTGTTGTTTTCCGAATAAATTGAACTTGAAGGGGTGCTTATTGACTTAAGGAGGGGGAACTTATTAAAACATGGAGTTTAAAAATAATTCACATTTAGAAGGACACATAATCCAGAGTCCAGCTTAATCAAACGGGGTACTTACTCAAACAGGGGTGCTTCAAGGTTCTTATTCATGCGAGACATACCACCACTAGGCTATAGGCCTAGGAAGACCTAGCTAGGCCCAGGCCTACCTAGGGCCTAATAGATTTTTTTGTCTTGGGTACGAGTTAGGGTATCGAGTTGGCATGATGGGTACGAGTTGTCCTGTCAGCGCATTTTTTCATTGGTAGCGTCATTTACTACCCTCAAAGAGAACATTAAATGCATTCCTTTGCCTCTCGTCTTGATTCACTTCGAACTCGGACACTGGGACACTGATTTGGAAAAAAAAAACAAACATGTGACATTTTCAGTGTCTGGAAAATATCTACCCTTTCGGATTCCGGAACTTCGTGCCATGGACCGTTTGAATCGGCAGCCACGGAAACATTCTGAAGAATTCACTGTTGTCCGTTTTTAACTCATTGAAAGCCTCTAGGAAGGTAGATGTTGTTTATAAGCGGTGAACGATTGACCTCAATTTAACTTTGTCCTTGATAAAGGAACAAATTGTAACAATCAACATCTCGTTTAACCTTTGTACACGCTCCTATTGTTGTCTGGAACCCACGTGAATGCTAGCTACGGAAGAGGGGAAAAAGCCTTCGCCGGTTTTTCTTCGTAGTTTTAATCATGAAGAACCATGATCTTGAGTGTGTGGGGAATATTGCGCGTGCGCGATTGTGATTGATCATGAATATTAGCGCGAAAAAAAAAAAAAAAACTTTTAAGAAAAACCCGCCCCTTACTTTTATTTTATTTAGGGGTGGCGGATGACGGCAAACAAACAAGTTTTTTTTAGGCCTAATGGTCAATTTCTCTGTGGCACAAAATTGCTAATTTTTAAGTAAGATTGAGTAGTAGGATCCGACAGTAGGTTGTTTAAAATCAATGTTAATTTCCTTAATACTTACAGCAGGGATATAAACAGCAGACTTCAGACTAATTTGTCTTGATATTTTCTCTTTTTTGGCATAAATTTGCTTAATAATTGCATCTTATCACTAATTGTTATAATTGTTATGACCTACTATAACAAATTTGAATTATTATATCAAAAAAAATGTTGTTCCTCTCTTAAATTTATAGTTGAAAGTTGTATACTATTAATATAATTTATTTGTAGTCCTAAAAAAAATCTTAGTTTGTCCTTTAGGATGGGGCAGACAAAAATATAAATCTAAGTTAAATATTACATTGAAATATGGCATAACAGTTAATCAAATGAAAAGTGTTTTAGTAACATTTTACTTGACTTATTTTATTGTGTTGTGAAGTACATTCCAACATGATGTTTTAAAGTTATAGATATAGATATACAAGCTTGTTTTAGATAGGCCTAACTCAGTTTTTCAAAAGAGTGGCAGATTTTTTTAAGGACAATACATCTTTAAAAGTAAAAACAAAATCGGCAACATTTATGGTATTTGTGTTAGTTATTCATTCAGTCATTGAAATGATAATAGGATTCTTAAATTTGAATAGATGTGAACATGGAAGACGTTGACTGATGATGTAGGTTACACAACGTCCACTACACAGTAGACTATCATTACAATAAGTTTTAGATTTGTGTCAACGATGAGTGAACATTATGATATTACAGTTTCATGGCATGATTTCTATTGTAGTGTTGTTTTTGTTTATAAATGGATATTTTCCTTTGTTTGAATAATGTGTTTTAATAGTAAATGAAAGTAAAAATTTGCAAAAGGAGAAAAAAAAATCCATGACTTCACAAGAGATGCAGCTACAAGTTTTAGAGAGAATGGCAAATTCATAGTGAATGCATTTTCTGGATGGCTAGTAAATGAGGGAGTCGACATGACATATGCGCAATACTTCAATATGATGTAATTACATAGCGTCCAAAGTGTTGACGTGAAAATCTAAAAAAAAAATCTTATAACAGAATATGAACTAAAGTCAATAAAAGTATACCCAATTATTAGTTTTATTTTTCAGGAAAATATGTAGACACCCTGTCTAGGAATAAATTTATTCTAGAACCACGCCAAGATTTATAAATAGATTGGAAGGACGTGAAGGAGATGGACAGGTCTTAAAAAAATAAATTAATAATCTATCTCAAAAATAAATAGGAAAAATTATTAAAAAATTAGTCGGGTTATTCTACTAAAACTTGAAAGAAATTATTTTGTGTCGCATCCAACAGCTTTGACACCATTTACAGGATGAGAACTATGTCATACTCTCTAATCCTGGTTTCACCACATCTTTTGGAGTGGCACCGTGAACTCATGAGAAAGAGACTAACTTTGGCTTTTTTTTATAATGGCCTTGCATTAATTTAAGGTATCCTCCCACATTTTTGCTACTGTCCTTCGCTTCGTTTCTGTTCTGTTCAGAGATATCGAACCTTGTTGTTTCAATAATATTTTTAAAAATGGTTTAAAGATGTATCATCATTTGAAAATGAATAAAATCATCAAAGTTAATTTGTTGAAATAAACTTAATTATTTAAGGCAACATGAAAGTTGCAAACTTGAGAATAGAAATTAGAGATAACCTTTATAAAGCCTACAAGCTGTTTGAAAGGGCATTTTTTGTTGATCTTTAAGCCTATCCCTATATACCACCATCACCATTCTTTAACCGATTTGGCGGAGTCGTTTGGGGAATCATAAACCACAGCAAAAACAACTGTACAGCTTTGAGAGCCACTCACTCCGAGTGAAAAAATGTGGGTACACAAATGGCTCGTTTGAACTTTAAAGAACCTAGTTCATATTTTAAATCAGGTAGGGGAACATCCTGGTTCAGTGATCACAGATCCCCTGATGTGGATGTATGAAGGTAGCGACATTTAACTGTAAAGGACATAATGTGACCCTTTAAGACTGGTGCATCCATGTGATAGTCGAGCATCACATGCCGAGTGAAGAAAATTAATCATGGGTCAACACTTACGAATTCGCTCTGGAACCTTCAATTTAGCTGCATACATCATATTTCTAAGTTTGTTAGTTCAATTTCTCTGTTTTGCATCCCGTGTGCACAGGCCTTAGGAAGGAGAAAATCGAATGTGTGATATAAAGTCTACCATCTCTTGAGTACTGTAGTGGGTATGAGCGCTAAGATTGAAAAGATTATGTATCTTAAGCTCTCCAACTACTACAATTTTAGACTCCCGAATTACCCCTTCTGTGTATTTTAGAATTATACCATGCTATTTTTGTATAGGTTGTAACTGATCTGAACGAATTAGGTCTTAAATGCTTAGCAGAACTTGCCAGGAATGTGTTTTGATGAAATTAATATCTCATTCTGATTATATATAATAAATCAAACATGCTCTGCACTTTATTATAAGTTGCTTGCTAAGCATTAATAACTATAAAATCTTTAATTTATTTCAGTTCACCATAAAGAAAATAGTACAGTTCTAGACCTACAATATCATAATCACAATTTTGCGTTTTTCGCAAGTTGTTTAGCAGCTGATGTTGTTTCATATTAATTGCTCGCAAGAATATAGCATACGTACATAACATTGATCATTATAACTGACCATGTTAAATTATTTACTGCAGTTACTGCAGTAATCTATTGCTATTTGGTCTACTGCAGTTACTGCAGTAATCTATTGATATTAAGTCTACTGCAGTTACTATTGATATTAAGTCTATTGCAGTTCAGGGGCGGGTCCAGGATCCTCTGAAAGGGGGGCCAACCTCCAGATCCGGGTGGGCGTGGTTGCCTGTTTTATTAAAAATTGGGGCAAAAAATACATTTTTTGGTTTCAAAAGGGGGGGGGGCCAGGGTCCGTCGGGCCCCCCCTTGGATCCGCGCCTGCAGTTGTTGCATTATTCCAGTGCCAATATGTTTTCTTTGGTGACGCATCTCAACATATTGTCTTCTGTAATTCTCTTTCAGCTACTGATCTAATACTGTTGTAACTGAATTGCTGCAGTAACTGCAGCAGGATAATTTTGACATGGTTCCTAATATTGCTGTAACTCAATTACTGCAGTAATTCATTTACAACAATATTAAGCCAAGCACTCACTGTGTCGGCGACGTTCGCACGACTAAACCATCTTTCCCTGTGTGTGTGTGTGTGCGTGTTGTTACCAGACGCGATGACAGTATACTACTTGTCAGCCGACTGTTTGTTTTAGAGATTTCTCGTTGAATCACTAAAAAACACTTTCAGCCGACGAGTAGAAGACTGTCATCGCATTTGACAACCATACTCATAGGGAGAGATGGTTTAATCGTGCGTCTGTCGTACGACCATCGCACGACGCATTGAGTGCTTAATATTGTTGTAACAGAATTAGTGCAGTAACTGCAGCAGGATAATGTTGACATGGTCCCTAATACTGTTATAACTGAATTACTGCAGAAACTTCAACAGGTTAATTTTTTCTTGGTCCTTTACTGGAACAGATAATCCTGTTGTTTTCAGTAATTCTCTTTCTGCTACTGAACTAATACTGTTGTAACTGAATTTCTGCTGTAACTGCAGCAGGATAATTTTGACTTGGTCCCTAAGTATACCTTCATGCTGCCCATTGATTGGCATTTCATCTTGTCAAGTCTCAGTAAGCTTCTCCATCCTAACTTATCTATCAGAGATTTCATGTTGAGTATTTGAAAGATAACCCACCCCATTATGCCCAACCTAATTGACAAAAATGATCGGATTTTACGGACATCTGTTGTTATTCTGTTGCCGTAAGTGATTTGCAATTATACAATATAGAAACTAGAAATTAACCTGAAGTGGGCACTAAGTGTACTGTGCAAGTCCTGGAGAGGGGTAAGAGGGGTGCGAATTTAAATCACAGGTGGTGTAGGAATGATTAAAACAGATGTTAGAATTGAAATTAGAATATTCATAGATCCCAGGTGTGATGGATCTGTTATTAAAAGTCAAAGTGTATTGTTTATCTTCATGTTATTTATATCTTAAAATTATTAAACCTGTGTGATGCATCAAGTCTATGTGTACATTGTATTAAATTATTTCTGATGGTGACAGAATTATTGTTAAAATACTGAATTCTGACAATCTTATTTTTTTGTAGTAGTACTTTTATGTCATATTCATTTGTGATGGTTTTATAATGTATTAAAATATATAATTTGTTTTCTTTTATCACAATTATGGAATTATTGGGGTGATGCCAATGGTGAAGATGTTGCCAATGGTGGTGATTAAGAGGTGATTTTGAGCTTATAGGCTTATCTCGGTATATGTCCTTGTGTGGTACCTTGTTTTTCTAGTAAACATATAGGGTATGTTCAGATTCACGGCTTAAGCGGAGTTTAACATAAAGAAGGCGTAAGCTAATCTGCAGCGTAACGACCAAAGTGTTCGGACACAAGCCACAGCACAAGACATAACCAATTTTAAAATTTCCATCATTGGGTTTTTCTATATGACCAGTGATCTGTAATTGATTGGCCAATGCAAATCAATTAATATCATAATCACAATTTTGCGTTTTTCGCAAGTTGTTTAGCAGCTGATGTTGTTTCATATTAATTGCTCGCAAGAATATAGCATACGTACATAACATTGATCATTATAACTGACCATGTTAAATTATTTACTGCAGTTACTGCAGTAATCTATTGCTATTTGGTCTACTGCAGTTACTGCAGTAATCTATTGATATTAAGTCTACTGCAGTTACTATTGATATTAAGTCTATTGCAGTTCAGGGGCGGGTCCAGGATCCTCTGAAAGGGGGGCCAACCTCCAGATCCGGGTGGGCGTGGTTGCCTGTTTTATTAAAAATTGGGGCAAAAAATACATTTTTTGGTTTCAAAAGGGGGGGGGGCCAGGGTCCGTCGGGCCCCCCCTTGGATCCGCGCCTGCAGTTGTTGCATTATTCCAGTGCCAATATGTTTTCTTTGGTGACGCATCTCAACATATTGTCTTCTGTAATTCTCTTTCAGCTACTGATCTAATACTGTTGTAACTGAATTGCTGCAGTAACTGCAGCAGGATAATTTTGACATGGTTCCTAATATTGCTGTAACTCAATTACTGCAGTAATTCATTTACAACAATATTAAGCCAAGCACTCACTGTGTCGGCGACGTTCGCACGACTAAACCATCTTTCCCTGTGTGTGTGTGTGTGCGTGTTGTTACCAGACGCGATGACAGTATACTACTTGTCAGCCGACTGTTTGTTTTAGAGATTTCTCGTTGAATCACTAAAAAACACTTTCAGCCGACGAGTAGAAGACTGTCATCGCATTTGACAACCATACTCATAGGGAGAGATGGTTTAATCGTGCGTCTGTCGTACGACCATCGCACGACGCATTGAGTGCTTAATATTGTTGTAACAGAATTAGTGCAGTAACTGCAGCAGGATAATGTTGACATGGTCCCTAATACTGTTATAACTGAATTACTGCAGAAACTTCAACAGGTTAATTTTTTCTTGGTCCTTTACTGGAACAGATAATCCTGTTGTTTTCAGTAATTCTCTTTCTGCTACTGAACTAATACTGTTGTAACTGAATTTCTGCTGTAACTGCAGCAGGATAATTTTGACTTGGTCCCTAAGTATACCTTCATGCTGCCCATTGATTGGCATTTCATCTTGTCAAGTCTCAGTAAGCTTCTCCATCCTAACTTATCTATCAGAGATTTCATGTTGAGTATTTGAAAGATAACCCACCCCATTATGCCCAACCTAATTGACAAAAATGATCGGATTTTACGGACATCTGTTGTTATTCTGTTGCCGTAAGTGATTTGCAATTATACAATATAGAAACTAGAAATTAACCTGAAGTGGGCACTAAGTGTACTGTGCAAGTCCTGGAGAGGGGTAAGAGGGGTGCGAATTTAAATCACAGGTGGTGTAGGAATGATTAAAACAGATGTTAGAATTGAAATTAGAATATTCATAGATCCCAGGTGTGATGGATCTGTTATTAAAAGTCAAAGTGTATTGTTTATCTTCATGTTATTTATATCTTAAAATTATTAAACCTGTGTGATGCATCAAGTCTATGTGTACATTGTATTAAATTATTTCTGATGGTGACAGAATTATTGTTAAAATACTGAATTCTGACAATCTTATTTTTTTGTAGTAGTACTTTTATGTCATATTCATTTGTGATGGTTTTATAATGTATTAAAATATATAATTTGTTTTCTTTTATCACAATTATGGAATTATTGGGGTGATGCCAATGGTGAAGATGTTGCCAATGGTGGTGATTAAGAGGTGATTTTGAGCTTATAGGCTTATCTCGGTATATGTCCTTGTGTGGTACCTTGTTTTTCTAGTAAACATATAGGGTATGTTCAGATTCACGGCTTAAGCGGAGTTTAACATAAAGAAGGCGTAAGCTAATCTGCAGCGTAACGACCAAAGTGTTCGGACACAAGCCACAGCACAAGACATAACCAATTTTAAAATTTCCATCATTGGGTTTTTCTATATGACCAGTGATCTGTAATTGATTGGCCAATGCAAATCAATTGCAAATAGTGACTGGTCAACACGTAGCAAGTGAACAAAGCCATTCAAGTGTATAAGGCGTGCGTTCATTACGCAGATTACACTAATCGGGGGTACTTTGCAGAAAGCAGATTACTGACCTAATCACCGGCTAGTTTAGACACAAAAAATCATAGTCCACGTATGTTACGCTCCACTTAATCGATACGTCTGAACATATCCTTAGAGTAGCTTTCATTATCTGGTGGATCATCCATCCAGGGAGGTGTAATCCATCCAAACCCCTTTCAAGCTGTTTTGTCAAGGTCCATGTTGCAGAACCAAAAAGAAGTAATGGCTCACCTCTTGTTTCAAAAATGTTAATCCATTGGTCTTGGGAGTTCCAAATTACATATCTTTTGTAATTTTTTTATTGTAATTTAAATTGATAACCTAAATTTTGAAAGGTATGAGGTGAGTAACTTCCATGCATTTTCTTCAATTCAAAACAAATCTCAGAATTAGCATGTTCTTGGTAAAGGGTAATATTCTTTGTATCGATAATGAACGTAATTAACAATTTGAATGAATTCCATTGAATTCGTTGTTAATGGTTCTAAATGGATTGCACTTTGGCTAGGTTATCAGATGAAGTGTGTTACAATCTGTTTAGTTCCTGTCATTTCCAATTTATTAGCTAAACAGACTTGTTACAATCGTCAATTTACTAGAATAATATTAGCTCTTCATAATTAAATTTTTATAAAAAAAAGCTAAACTAGATTTGAACTCGTCCTTAGGACGAGTTAGCTGATCCGCGCTCATTTGAGAAAAGAGCCGTACCACGAGGC